>LPNX010273802.1:358833-396753 GCA_001517045.1 Pseudotsuga menziesii
ATTGTGTATCATGCCTATTCATGGCCATTGTACTCTTATGTATCCATGACTGCTATATGTATTTGCAGTTGTATGCAGAGTTGTATTATTGTACTATGCTGATTGGGTGGCTGGTCTTCCATTTGGGATCCTTCATCACTCCACTTCTGGGATGGACTTATAATGTATTTCCGCCATCGTATGACCCCTCTGACCTCACACATTAGGAGGCATCTGTTATAGAGGATTTCACAACTCTAGGTGAATCACACTTTTTATGGCCTTCCCCTGTCTCACTGCAGACTCCTTAGACCCTATGGACCACTTTTTGTCCTTTGATGTTTCCTTGATCATCCCTAAAAACATATGAAAAATTATATACAAGACTTTTAAACCTATAAGTGCGTATATACGCGGGTTTGACCACTAAAACCGTGTACATCGGGATGTGTGCATAATCCAAATCCTTTTGGAGTTTTCCTTGACATGGATCCAACTCATTTGACTCATGGCCTTCTCTATGCCTTGAGATCGCTCGGATTCGACCTTTCATTACCCCTTTGAAAAGCTATATAAGGAACCCCTTGGTACATTGAAGGCATAAGAGAGAATTGAGAGCAAAGAAACTATAGTCCATTGTTGCCGGAACTTATGCTTGAGTCTGCATCCCTTTGTCCCTTGGAGCACTAGTGTGTTCTTCCCAAGCTTGCCTTTTGCTTGTGAGCTTGCTATCGAGAGATGGAGGATTGAGGTGGTGGAGGCCCAAGTGGGGGATTCAGTTTCTCTGGTTCGCAGACGTGCCGTCAGAGGTTGTACCTTGTAATCTATGATTTATATTAATAGAAATATCTTTTCCTGTCCAATAATGTGTGTTTGAATGAATATTTTATCCATGGGATTATGTCAAATGATTGTACATTATTTATTATATATGCTAGAATATATCTAACACCATGATATATAGAATGCTTGTATTGTTTACTTGTTGTTGAAGAAGTAACAGATCAATTCAAGCTGAAGATTGGAAAGCTCAACGGGGATCTACTTCAACCGTATGGAATAAGGTACGAGGTCTAATCCTTTAGTGTTAGAAATTTAATTTCTATTGCATATTGGAAAGGATTGATTTCTGGAGTCAAGTTGTCTGTTGTGGTACCCCAAGCCATAGGAATTTCTCTCTGTAACAACACTGCCATATTTGTTCCATCGTTGGCCATGGTTGCAGAAGAATTTGAACATGAACCATTTGTTGGGATGTTATAAACCCACTCCATACTTAGGGTAACAATATTCAATCATTTTTTATTAATTTCCTACCTACTATCCTAGATAGTTGGTATCCAATTACACAACTTGGTCAACACTTTCCATATATACCCCAAGAGCTCCTTTTTTTTTGGGTTAAATCCTGCCCACTTTATTGACTGCCAGATTTAATAACTACACCTTCCTGCAGATTATGTCTTTATCCTACTTTATTCCTGATTTTAAGTGGATAATGTAAGTCTAGTCAAGTAAGAAATGACCATATTTTGTTGCCAACCCATCATCCATGATTTTCTCTCCATATTCCAGGATTAACATGTTTTTCTCCTTTGAGCTTACAAAATTTTCTCCTAGTTTTTATTTGTGCAGGTTGCATAGAGTATCTTCTTATGTGCATCAACTTATTAACATGGATTCCTCTTTAGCTATAATCCTAACTCCCTTAAACTATCATGAATGGAAATCCAAAATTGGCATTCTATTGCACAGTAAGGGACTATACAAAGTTTCTTTGGATTTGGAGAATGAGCCTAATGCTATTGTTGAGAAATATAAGTGGCATAATAGGTTGGATGAAGCCTATGGATTTCTTTGTCTCTATATTTATCCTTATATAATATTTCATCTAGATGGTTTGACCACTCCAAACCAAGTATGGACCAAACTTGAGCCCCTCTTTAGAGTACAATATGAGATAAGAGCGCATCAATTGGAGAATGAGTTATTCTCATCAAGTCCAAGAAGTTTTGATTCCATTGAGAGTTTTTTCACCAAATTCAAGTCACTTGTTCTATTTCTCAAGCAATGTGGGATTGTGAAGAAGGAATATCAATTGATTCTATCCATCCTTTCAAAATTGGGTCCTAAATACTCAAATTTTGTGTCTACTTTTCATGCTAATAGGATTGATATTTCTAATTGGAAAATTCCTTCTTTGAGTACATTCTTTGATTCACTGACAAAGGAAAAAGATAAATTGATCCAGACGGGTTCTCTTAGATCCTCCAAGGGAAAGGATCATTCTCTTAGATCCTCCAAGGTAATTCAAGGAAGTAATAATAAAATATCATCCAAGGGAAAGGATCATTATCTTAGATCCTCCAAGGTAATTCAAGGAAGTAATAATAAAATATCAAAAGAAAAGCAAATAGTGAAAGAGAAGAAGCCAATGTCAGATAATGAAGATGCAAGTTTGAAGCCTACTGATGAAGGTTCAATGGAGAAAGTCAAGAAGAAAGGGAGCACATCCAAGTGTTCTTATTGAAAAAGGAGATTTCATCATGAGAATAAATGTTTCAAGAATAATATGGACATCATGTCTCAGTTACTTGAGAAGCATAACGTTGAAGCTCCATATGAGCTAGAGAAGCCTACTGAATCCTCAGAACACTGTCATAGTGCATAGTTCCATGGTGATATAAACAATGCCTTGAGTGCTAGAGTTAAATCCTTTCTTCTTATATCTGATATATATTCATTTTATGATATATAAAAATCAGAAATCTCAGTTTTTTTCTTGAATCATCCACATATTAGTCTCCTAGAGTCATCTCCCAATGATTGTGATTTTTCCCTAGATCCTGACTTTCCTTTAAGAATATCTTCTTCACTCCATTAAAATGGTTATAATTAAGATTTAGAAGAATATTTTCAGGTTGTATGCATGTTGTTACATCATCCATACCATCTACCATACCTTTGAATACTCCTAAGGCTATACAAACCCCAAGTTCACTAGTTGATTCATCATTGGTTTCATATGCAATGTTACTTACATTTCATGGTTTCAAGTCTTGCCTATTTTTCATTGGTTGGTTATCCATGACCTTAGTCATCATTGGACTTATATTACACATGTTTGGATCATTTCTAAACATCTATGGTTTAGATCTCAAGTCCATCCACCATTCATATTTTTATATTCATCAGCTTTTCCCAGTTTATCAACCTTTTCCTACTCTAGCCCTATATCCTCATGGAGACACTATACCTTTGGTATTTCCTTCTCCATATGATAATATTTCTGATATATCAGAGTCTTTTTATCCTCATTTCATATTTTGGAAGGTTCTACATCAAATGGGAAGGAATATATGTGATCCACATCACCATTTTGCAGCTATACAAGGAACTGATTGTGTAACCGATTGTCTTATTTTTTGTACTCTTTGGGAAGGATTATCCACGGATCTCTTTTCCTTTTTAGATTGTGTTTGCATATTAGAGTATGTTAGCAGCAAGACGCATTCATATAATGCTTCTACTTCATCATATTATGAGCTGCAAGGAGTTGCTCCTCTTCTTTCTCACATATTCTACACTCTAACACATGATCATGGAGTTCACAAATTATTCATCAAAGTATTTCACCAAAAGCAGTTCATTCAACTCATTCAAGTGGAGATAAAGACATATTGAAGATATATTGTTCAAATTTTTTGCATTGTCCTTTCTTGAGGGAGGATTTTCCCCATGTGGTTTTGCCTCTTTCCTCACTTTTCTAGACATGAGTAATTGTAATGGGTGACCATAGCCTCATTGTTGGGCCCTATATGCATGTATATGCATCTGATTATTTTAGACATATCATCATAAAGTTAGAATTAAATGGGGGTTTTTGTTGAAATATTGTAACTTCAAAGGATATTCTAAATGTATTTTACTGATGTAACCCAAGGTAGATGTTATTATTCCTCTGTTGGGGAGTTACTATTGTAATTGGTCATCATAGAGCCATGAGGTAAAGCCTCCATTGTAATTCGGGTCATTAGTACCCTAATGAATAATATAAAATATTGTTTTGAGTATTCCTAGGTGAATTTGGCGTAGACAGTTTAGTGGGGCCGACTTGTCTAAGGTAAAAGTCAGTTGACACATTGTGTATAAATAGAGGAGTTGTGCTTCTCATTTCGAAACAGACCCACTCACTTGTGTAGCACATAGGGGGGATAGAGAGAGAGAGAGAGAGAGAGAGAGAGAGAGAGAGAGAGAGAGAGAGAGAGAGAANATTATAGAGAGGAACTTTTGTTGGGTTTTCTTCCCCTTGAGGGTTTCCCAGGATATATACCATGTCTATCTTGTGATTTTGTTTCTTTCAGTGATTATGCATATGCTAATGTTGTGAATTTGGATTGAACACTAATGATATATAGTCTAGAATATGTAATCTTAAAATGGTATCAGAGCTAGCCTGAATAGAACAACTTTCACAAGGTGAAACTCTCGCTCCTCCCTCTTCGGAAGAAATTAGGGTTTCTACAAAGTTTTGAATTTGGAAGATCTAATTGCATAGAAAGTTGCACCTCCCTAGAGCACATTTGTTGATCCCATGATTAAATTTTTTGGGTGGTTGAATCTCAAGGAAATAAAAACCCTAGTTTGTCCTTGAAAAAAAACTATAGAAAACCAGAACCAAAAATTCTATAGAGCTACAAACTCACAAGTAGGATTTGAATGGTGAATATTTGGGATCTCCAGAAATCAGTTGGACCAACCAAATCACCTCAGTCAAGCACATCTCCTGGTAAGGTCAGCTTTTCATTTTGAGAAATTTCAATTTTTAGTGACCTACTGGACAGGATGGCCCCAAGCACTAAGCTTGAGGCTAAATTGGAAGGCATAGAAAAATTCCTAGCATGGAAGTATATGATTGGTATCATTCTTAGAGAGAATGGTCTTGAGATGTACATCAAGGTTGAAGTTGCAGAACTAAAAAACATTGAAACTAAGGAGAAGCATGAAGAAGACCTAATCAAGGCAATGAGGATCATTTTTTATTCTATCAAATATCACTTGATTCCTCAAGTGTCATATAAGAAGACACCAAAGCATATGTATGATGCACTTTCGAGAATGTATGAGGGAAGGAACATCAACAAAAATATGAATCTAAGAGCTCAACTAAAGGGAATCGAGATGAGAAAAAGAGAATCAATTCAAGATTACTTCACAAGGGTATCCCAGTTCAGAGAACAACTAAGTGCCATTGGAGACACCCTTGATGAGGATGAACTATTTATTAATACTCTCAATAGTATCACTATACCTTGGGACTCATTCATACAAACTCTATATTCCAGAAAATAAAGTATGAAGTTTGACATAGTATGGGAATATTTCATTCAAGAAGAATCTAGAGTAGTAAACAGAGAGTCTCTACTCAGAGAAGATGATCAAGATCTAGCCATCCATACTAAAGGAAGAAAAAAATCAAACTTCAAGAAAGGTAACCATAAAAATTCCAAGAATAATTTTCAAAATAAAAGAAGGATTACTCAAAGTATCAATGCTACAATTGTCATAAGATAGGCCACCTTGCCAAAGAGTGTCCATCACCTAAGAAGAAGAAGAAGAGAAAGAGACATCATGCTCATCTAGTTGAAGATGAGGATGAGGAATAAAGACCTCAAAAGAGACTAACAAAAGAAGAAGATGTAGATGAATATGTATTATTCTCTACACTCTTTGGGTCTATAACACCTAGAGAAGATACATGGGTTATTGATAGTGGTGCTTCAAAGCACATGACAAGGAAGAAGAAAAATCTGTCAAGACTTGAAGAAAATAACTCTCCTCAAAAGGTATCATTGGGAGATGACTATCAATATCCCATCAAAGGTATGGGTGAATCAAGCTACAAGCTTGCCTATGGGACTTCCATGAAGATCAAGGAAGTACTATATGTACCAGGTTTGAAAAAGAATCTACTTTCCATCTCAAATCTAGATAAGAAAGGATATATAGTTTCTTTTAGATATGGGGAAGTACTTATGTTGTCCAAAGGAAATACACTTGAAGATGTTGTGGTCACAGGTGAAGAAGAAGGAGTACTATACAAACTCAAAGGACATACAGATACAACCCTTGTCCATGAGAAGTTCCAACTCAAGTGAACTATGGCATATGAGGCTTGGTCACATCAACTACAAAGCACAACCCTATGTGAGAAAGGTGGTAACATGGCTACCAGATCTGAAGATTGATCATGAGATAACTTGCAAAGGATGTGCAAGAGGATAGAACATCAAGAATCCTTTTTTGAAAAGTGAAACAAAGACTACAGGTACATTACAACTAATTCATTTTTATGTATGTGTTCATATGCCCTCCATATCATTAAGTGGATATGAATATTAGGTCACATTTATTGATGACTATTCAAGAAAGACATGGATATATTTCTTCAAGAACAAGAGTGAGGTGTTCTGGAAATTCAAGGAATTCAAAGCCTTGATAGAGAACCATTCAGAAAAGAGAATTAACACACCAAGATAAGACAATAGAGAAGAATATACTTCAAAGGAATTTGAAGCATTCTGTAAGGAGGAAAGAATCAAGAGGGAACTAACCACTCCATAGAATCCCCAATAGAATGGTGTTGTGGAAAGAAAGAATAGAATCATTATGGAAGTAGTAAAGACTATGATTCATGACCAAGAACTCTCAATGCACCTGTGGGATGAACTGGAAAGGTCAACCATATATGTGCATAATAGATTATCTTACAATGCTCTTGGATTCAAGAATCCTGAAGAGATGTATACAGCAAAGGAACCTTCAGTAATCCATCTCAAGATATTCCATTGTCCAGTATATGTGCATATTCCAAAAGAGAAGAGAACCAAGCTTGGATCCTTCTGGAAATAAGAAAATATTTGTTGGATACTGTGAAGTATCCAAAGCCTTCAGGATATACATTTTAGGATTCCATCATATCGAGATTAGTAGGGATGTAACATTTGATGAAGAGACAACTCTCAAGAAAATTAGAAGGTGTCATCTTGAAGAAGCACATGAAGAGGATGTACCCCCCAAAATGGTAGAAGCTGAACCCTCTACTGAAATAGTATCATCTAAAGATCATGATATGTTAGAACCTCAGGAACCCTCTACTATGGATATCTCTCAAATGAGAAAACCTACTTGGGTAAGAGAAATCATGAAAGAAGCAAAGAGATATGGAGCTCCAGAAGGCTCCATAAGAACAAGCAAAATATCAAAGCCATACTCTAGTTATGTAGCTTTGATGTGTGACCTTGTAGATCAAGAACCCACCAACTATGAGGAAGTTGTCTAGAAGAAAGAGTGGGTGGAAGAAATGACGGATGAATGCCAATCAATAATGAAGACTAATGTTTGGGATATATTACCAAAACTAGAAAACAAGAGTGTGGTATCTTTGAAATGGATCTACAAGATAAAACATGTTGCTGATGGAAGTATTGAAAAGTACAAGGACATATTTGCAGCTAGAGGGTTCTCTCTGAAAGAGGGGATTGATTATGAAGATAATTTTTCTCCAATAGCAAGTTACACTTCCATAAGAACCATCATGGCACTTGCTTCCATGATGAAGTGGGATTTACACCAGATGGATGTAAAGACAACCTTCCTGAATGGTGTGATCGAGGAAGAGATTTACATCGAACAACCACAAGGATTTGAAGTTGAATACAGAGTGAATCATGTATGTAAGTTGAAAAAGGATCTATATGGACTGAATCAAGCTCCTAGATCTTGGTATGGTAGAATAGATAGCTTTATGACAAACTTCAGATTTACCAAAAGTAAAGTTGATCCTAACTGTTATATGAATATTATGGATGATGAACCTGTCTTAATATTACTGCATATAGATGATTTATTTCTGATAGGAAATGACAAATAAATTACAAATTGTAAGAAGAATCTAGTTGAAGAATTCGAGATGAGAGATCTTTGATTGATGCATTATTTCCTAGGGCTGGAAGTGTGGCAGAGTCTAGAAGGAATCTTTCTGAATCAGGGAAAGTATGCAGTAGAAATCTTGAAAAGGTTTGATATGTTGGATTGTAAATCCATGGCCATACCCATGGACAACAACCTGAATTTATTGTCTGATGAGACATCATAGCTAGTGGATATGACTCAGTACGGATAAATTATTGGGTCACTATTGTATCTGATGAACACAAGGCCAAATATATGATTTGATGTGAACACCTTGAGTCAGTATCTAGTTAAACCTAGATGGGCTCACTTAATAGCTACAAATCATGTGATGCGGTACCTAAAAGGTACAATAGACTAGGGACTTTACTATGGTAGATATCATGACTATAGATTATATGGATATACGAATTCAGATTGGGCAGGAAGTGCCGCAGAAAGAAAGATCACCTCAGGTGGATGATATTGTCTAGGATCCTCCATGATCTCATGCTTTAGTAAGAAACAGTCCAGTGTTTCTCTCAGCGCACTTAAATAAGAGTACATAGAAGGTTGCTCAGCTAGTTGTGAAGCGATATGGCTTCAAAAACTGATGTCAGGACTATTTGAAATGGATTTGGATACCATAGTGATTCTTTGTGACAACTAGAGTTGTATAAAGATGACAGAGAATTCATTGTTCCATGAAAAATCAAAGCACATATAAATAAAATATTTTTATATAAAGGATATAGTATAAAAGGGAGCTATAAAACTCCATTATGTGAGTACCGATGAGCAAGTTGTTGATGTGCTGACTAAGCCTCTATCTTGAGTAAAGTTTGAATATTTTCATGACAATATTGGTGTAGTTCGAAAAGAATTTCCTTGCAAGGAGCAATAATAATGGTACTACAAATGATGAAGATATGGACTCTCTTCAAAAAGGGGGAACAAGTCGAAGATATGGACTCTTCTCAGAAACGAAGAGTAGGTTGACGATATGAACCCTCCTCGAACAAAGGGGGAGTAGGTTGATTATATGGATCCTCCTAGGTAAGGGGGACTAATGATAAGATTGACATCGATGATGGGATGACAGTGAATATCTAGCATGAAAGAGGCCAAGTTCGTCTGAATATGATGAAAAGGTCCGACATTCACTTGTGGACAATAGTATGGTCTGGAAGGAAATAACACTATGTTCCTAATATTGGTCCTTACTAAAGATGGCCTTGCAGACGTTACTATCACATGGAGAGTACCCACATTCATTTGTGGATACTATAGAATAAAACTCCCTCAAAAGTGGTCCTAACCTTAGTGGTAAGCATTCTAGTCCTTACGGATGACAAGGCCGACATTTACATGCAATTGACATCTGCTTTGCAGAAATTAATCTTGAGTATACCTATATTTATATGTAGATTCCATAGAATAACAATCACTTAGAAGTGGTCCTAGCCTTAGTGGTAATGATGCTCTATGAGGAGTCCTCACAGACGCCGTAGTATAACACTCACTCAGGATTTCTCCTAGCTCTAACAGGCTAAGGATGGTCTACGACGCGTCCTTATAGATGACAGGGTATGAATCTACGTGCAGTCAATATCTACATTCAGTTGTAGATGATTCAACTGGTCGATACTATGGACCCTCCTCGCCAAGGGGGAGTAGGATGGTGAAGGATTGCATAATCCTTGGACCTATGTCCAAAAGTGATAGGGATTGATCATCCCATAAAGAGATCATGTGTACTGCAGGTAGCATGGCAACAAAGGATCAAGTAGATCGAAGTGCAGTTGCAAAGGATCAAGAAGATCGAAGTGCCGTTGCTACAAAGGATCGAAAGGATCGAAGTGTTGTTGCTACAAAGGATTGAAAGGATAGAAGTGTTGCTACTACAAAGGATCGAAAGGATCGAAGTGCTGTTGCTGCAAAGGATTGAAAGGATAGAAGTGTTGCTACTACAAAGGATCGAGAGGATCAAAGTGCTGTTGAAAAGGATAAAGAAGATCAAAGTACTGCTGCAAAGGATCAACAAGATCAAAGTGCTGCTACGAAGGATCGAAAGATCGAAGTGTTGCTGCAAAAAGGATCAAGTGATCGTGCAATGCAGAAGATGAAGACATTGAAGAGTAACTGTTCCAGTTATTGATTGTGAAAACTTCCTATGACGTATAGATGTATTACCTCGATACTAATGAAGATACTCTCTCTCTCTCTCTCGTTAATTCTATAGTATATGATGATGTTGTCAGTATAATAACCTTCTTGTTAAGGGGAAGTGTTGAAATATTGTAACCTAAAAAGATATTTTAAATGTATTTTACTGATGTTACTAATCCTCCATCAGGTGTTACCATTGTAATTGGTCATCATAGAGCCATGAGGTAAATAATCCATTCTAATTTGGGTCATTAGTACCTTAATGAATAATATAAAATATTGTTTTGAGTCTTCCTAGGTGAATTCAGCCTAGACAGTTTAGTGGGGCCGAATTGTCTAAGGTAAAGTCAGTTATCACATTGCGTATAAATAGAGGAGTTGTGCTTCTCATTTGGACACAGACTCACTCACTGGTGTAGTGCATAGGAGAGAGAGAGAGAGAGAGAGAGAGAGAGAGAGAGAGAGAGAGAGAGAGAGAGAGAGAGAGAGAGNTTTTGGGGTTATATATTATACATATTATACAAAGGAAGTTTTGTTGGGTTTTATTCCCCTTGAGGGTTTCCTAGGATAAATACTATGTCTATCTTGTGATTGTGTTTCTTTCAGTGATTCTGCATATGCTACTGTTGTGAATTTGGATTGAAGACTAATGATATCTATTCTAGAATATAGAATCTTAACATGGTATCATAGATATCCTAAATAGAACAACTTTCACAAGGTGAAACTCTCTCTCCTCCCTCTCCAGAAGAAATTAGGGTTTCTACAAAGTTTTGAATTTGGAATATCTACTTGGATAGAAAGTTGCACCTCCCTAGAGCATATCTATTGAGCCCAGGATCAAAATTTTTGAGTGGTTGAATCTCCAGGAAATACAAACCCTAGTTTCTCCTTGAACAAAAAAAATACAAGAAACCAGAACCATAAATTATGCAAAGTTGCAACCTCACAAGTAGGATTTGAAGGGTGAATATTTGGGATCTCCAGAAATCAGTTGTACCAACCAACTCGCCTCAGTCAAGCGCATATCCTGGTAAGGTCATCTTTTTATTTTGAGAAATTTCAATTTTTAGTGACCTACTAAACATTATGGCCCCAAGCACTAAGCTTGAGGATGAACTGGAAGGCATAGAAAAATTCCTAGCATGGAATTATAGGATTGGTCTCATTATCATAGATAATGGTCTTGAGATGTACATCAAGTTTGAATTTGCAGAACCAACAAAATTTGAAGCTAAGGAGAAGCATGAAGAATACCAAATCAAGGCAATGAGGATCATTGCTAATTCTATCAAAGATCACTTGATCCCTCAAGTCTCATCTAAGAAGACACCAAAGCAAATGTATGATGCACTTTCTAGAGTGTATGAGGGAAGGAACATCAACAAAAATATGAATATGAGAGCCTCAAATAAAGGGAACCAAGATGAGAAAAGGAGAATAAATTCAAGATTACTTCACAAGGGTATCCCAGTTCAGAGAACAACTAAGTGCCATTGGAGACACCCTTGATGAGGATGAACTAGTTATTACCACTCTCAATGATCTCACTATACCTTGGGACTCATTCATATAGACTCTATGTTCCAAAAAAGAAAGTATGAGGTTTGACATAGCATGGGAAGATTTCATTCAAGAAGAATCTAAAGTAGCTAACATAGAATCTCTACTTAGAGAATATGATCGAGCTCTATCCATCTATACTAAAGGAAGAAAAAAATAAAACTTCAAGAAAGGTAACCACAAACCTTCCAAAAATAAGTTTCAAAAGAAAAAGAAGGATTAATCAAAGTATTAATTCTACAACTATCATAATATAGGCCACCTTGTGAGAGAGTGTCCATCACCAAAGAAGAAGAACACTAATAAGAGACATCATGCTCATCTAGTTGAATATGAGGATGAGGAAGAAATAGCTTGAAAGAGACTAACAAAAGAAGAAGATGCATATGAATATGTATTATTCTCTGCACTCTCTGGGTCTGTAACACCTGGAGAAGATAAATTGCTTATTGATAGTGGTGCTTCAAAGCACATCGTAGGGAAGAAGCAAAATCTGTCAAGACTTGAAGAAAATAACTCTCCTCGAAAGGTATTATTGGGAGATTACTATCAGTATCCCATCAAAGGTATTGGTGAATCAAGCTACAAGATTAACTATGGGACTTCCTTGAAGATGAAGGAAGTACTATATGTACCAGGTTTGAAAAAGAATCTACTTTCCATCTCATATCTAGATAAGAAAGGATATATAGTTGCTTTTATAGATGGACAAGTACTTATGTGGTCCAAAGGAAAGCACTTGAAGATGTTGTGTCCATAGGTGGAGAATAAGGAGGACTATACAAACTCAACAGAAATCCAGAGACAACCCCTGTCCATGAGTCTACCAGCTTAAGTGAACTGTGGCACAGGAGGCTTGGTCAAATCAACTACAAAGCACAACCCTATGTGATCAAGGTGGTAACAGGGTTACCAGATATGAATATTGATCATGAGGGAACTTGCAAAGGATGTGCAAGAGGAAAGAACATCAAGAATCCCTTTCCAAAAAGTGAAACAAAGACTAAAGGTACATTAGAACTAATTCATTCTGATGTATGTGGTCCTATGCCCTAAATATCAATAAGTGGATGTGAATATTATGTCACATGTTCTGATGATTATTCAAGAAATACATGGATATAATTCTTGAAGAACAAGTGTGAAGTCTTTAGGAAATTCAATGAATTCAAATCCTTGATAGAGAACCATTCAGAAAAGAGAATCAAGACATTAATATTAGATAATGGTGGAGAATAAACTTCAAAGGAATTTGAAGCATTCTGTAAGGAGTCAGGAATCAAGAGGGAACTAACCACTCCCTATAATCCCCAATAGAATGGTGTTGTGGAAAGAAATAATAGAACCATTATGGAAGTAGTAAATACTATTAATCATGGCCAAGACCTCTCGATGCACCTGTGGGATGAAATAGCAAGGAAAACCATATATGTGCAGAATAGATTATCTTACAGTGCTCTTGGATTCAAGACCCCTGAAGAGATGTATACAGGAAAGGAACATGAAGTGTTCCATCTCAATATTTTTGGTTGTCCAATATATGTGCATATTCCGAAAGAGAAGAGAACCAAGTTGGATCCTTCTGTAAAGAAGGGAATATTTGTTGGATACTGTGAAGTATCCAAAGCCTTTAGGATATACATTTTAGGATTCCATCATATCGAGATTAGTAGGGATGTAACATTTGATGAAGAAACATCTATCAAGAAAATTAGAAGGTGTCTTCTTGAAGAAGCACATGAAGAGGATGTACCCCCTATAATGGTAGAATTTGAACCCTCTCTTGAAATAGTAGCATCTAAATATCATGTTATGTTAGAACCTCAGGACCCCCCTACTATGGATATCTCTCGAACGAGAAAACCTGCTTGGGTAAGAGAAATCATACAAGAAGAAAAGAGATATGCAGCTCTAGAAGGCTCCACAAGAACAAGCAAAAGATCAAAGCCATACTCTAGTTATGTAGCTTTTATGTGTGACCTTGTATATCAAGAACCCACTAGCTATGAGGAAGTTGTCTAGAAGAAAGAGTGGGTGGAAGAAATGATGAAATAATACCAATCAATAATGAAGAATGATGTTTGGGATATAGTACCCAAACCAGAAAAAAAGAGCGTGGTATCTTCGAAATGGATCTACAAGATAAAATATGATGCTGATGGAAGTATTGAAAAGTAAAAGGAAATAGTTGTGGCTAGAGGATTCTCTTAGAAAGAGGGGATTGATTATGAACATAATTTTTCTCCAGTATCAAGGTACACTTGCATCAGAACCATCATGGCACTTGCTTCCATGATGAAGTGGGATTTACACCATATGGATGTAAAGACAACCTTCCTGAATGGTGTGATTGAGGAAGAGGTTTACATCAAACAACCACAAGGATTTGAATTCGAATACAGAATGAATCATATATGTAAGTTGAAAAAGGATCTGTATGGACTGAAGCAAGCTCCTAGATATTGGTCTAGTAGAATAGATAACTTCTTAACGAACTTGGGATTTACCAAAAGTAAAGTTGATCCTAACCGTTATAAGAAGATTATGGATGATGAACCTGTCATACTTTTGTTGTATGTGGATGATCTATTTTTGACAAGAAATGAGAAACAAATCACAGATTGCAAGAAGAAGCTAGTTGAAGAATTCGAAATGAGAGATCTTGGATTGATGCATTATGTCCTAGCGTTGGAAGTGTGGCAGAGTCCAGAAGGAATCTTTCTGAATCAGGGAAAGTATGCAGTAGTAATCTTGAAAAGGTTTGATATGTTGGATTGTAAAGAAATGGCCACACCCATGGACAACAACCTGAAGTTGTTGTGTGATGAGACATCAAAGTTAGTAGATATGACTCAGTACAGATAGATTATTGGGTCACTAATGTATTTGATGAACACAAGGCAAGATATATGCTTTGATGTGAACACCTTAAGTCAGTATCTAGTTAAAATTAGATGAGCTCACTTGATAACTACAAATCATGTGATGAGGTACCTAAAAGGTATGATAGACTTGGGACTTTACTATGGTGGAGATCATGACTATAGATTATATGGATATATGGATTCAGATTGGGAAAGAAGTGTCGCAGAAGGAAATATTACCTCAAGTGGATGATATTGTTTGGTATCCTCCATGATCTCATGTTTTAGTAAGAAACAATCCATTGTTTCTCTCAGCAAAGCTGAAGCAGAGTACATAACAGGTTACTTCGCTAGTTGTGAAGTGATATGGCTTCTAAAACTGATGTTAGGACTATTTGAAATGGAGTTTGTTAACGCAAAAAATTTCTCACCTAGCTCTATATGGTGTAAGCCACCCACATACATAGTTTCCCTACCATTTTTCCTTACCTTTGACCTCCACAACTATAGTTTACCTTCATTCTCTCTCAAAAAAGGACAAAAAGCCCACAAAAGAGCTAAAAAGCTCACAAAAGGGGATAGAAAACCTAAAAAGGGCTAAAAAAAAGGCCTTAAAAACCCACAAAAGGGCTTAAAACCCTAAAAGAGAGAAAAGGACAAGAAAAAACTATAAAATAGTGTGGAGGTCTCCATCACAAGATTCACTTATTCCTTCTTCCAATTTTCTATTCCGTGAGTACGGTGAGAAGTCATCATTCTCAACATACTCACATCATTTTTCCAATCATTTCATAGCCCCACCATCTCTCATCTGGTACATAAAGGCATCCTCTGTACTAACCAACCTGTGGAGAAGTAGGCCATTTCCAAGTTTGGGGCATGGTGGTCCATTTTCAAGAAAACAAGAAGGTGTACTCTCATATTTTTTTTTATTTAGTTTAATTGTAGTTGCTTAGAGATTTTGTGTTACTAGTATTATTGTTTGCTGTAGCTCTTCCATCATGAACTCTACCCTTCTGTCCCATTGACGAAAGAGAGGTGCTTTTGCACATAGCTAAGTGAAAACCTTGCTATAGTTTTGGCCATCTTACCGATTCGATCCCCTCGGATCCCTTATTTTGCAGGTGTTCTCAGCCACACCCATCTTTGATCAGACCCTTACAAGGCTGAACCGAACCTGTATGACACCAGTGCCTTCCCACCCTGGCCCTTTTCGGCTTGATTTTTTAAATTTATCTAGTTTCAACCCAACTCATGGATTTTGAGCCTAAACCTGTGACTCAGTCGAACTTTTTGGGCGTAGAACCATGACCTAGGTCATAGATTTACCCCTGTTAAGTGCAAATTTTCTCCTGTTTTTGTAGTTTTGACAACCCAATCACCTCTATTTGGCCTATTTGCACGACCTAGTCACGTCTGTGCACCAGTTAAGTGCAACCTGTTTATTTCTAAGTCCATTCACCTCTGTTTTTCCTGTCTAAGCAACCCAATTGTGGTTGTTGACCCATTTCATGCAACCTTCCTATTTCTGAGTTGATTTTTATTATTTACATCTCTATATTGCATTTTAAAAGTTGGAAATTAACCTACTTATTTAGCCCCTCCTCCTCTACTCGGTCACCACCCTCCGGGGTCTTCTGAGATACAATGAGGGATTGAGTAAGTTTAGTAATAGTAATCCACTTTGTTATTGTTCTTTTTTATTAAAAACAAGTGACTTTGGAATCTACTAGGAGTGGAGACAATTGGGGGTTTCACGACATTCACGTCCTCCTTATTGAGCACCGGGCACTTGAGGTTTGACTTGTGGATCTACGGGTGGACTTGTTTCGACTTTGATGAGAACCCAACAGTCCCTCTTTGACTTGAAGGATACAAATTTGGGGTAGTCACACTACTGGTTTATAGCCTTAATAGCCAGTCACCTATTTTCAGACCCTTATCTGTCTTGCATTTGTTGTTCAAAAATATGCTTTTACCTTTCAAACCTTCTTTGGTACAACCCTTTGCTTGTTTATTGCAGAAAATACATTGTTATTCAGTTATTTCATATTTGAATGTAAAAGTAAAAGATAATACACAAGTGCACACATAATCACACCAAATAATCAACCAAACTCGGTTCATGACCCCGAGCAAACCCTTAAAAGTAACCAAATTTACTTAAAAACATTACGGTTTGGGACATAAGTCTCATCCACAAAAACTATGGGAAGTACTTGGGCTCTGACCTAAAACTCATTGTGAGGAGTACCATAGGAACCCCAAAGTAGCTGGCCAATGAGAGGAATCGCTAAACGAATCGGGAAACAACCCCAACTGGATTGACTACATACCCACTTGTAAGGAAAAAACCAAAGTGCAATCTTCTGGAAGTCTTGATGATCGAGTGACTTATTTTGAGCCAATAGGAAGCTGATTTAAAACAGGGTCCAAAATTCATCACCAGTTACTACAATAAGCCACCATTTCTTCACCATGATTATCCTTTTGACTTAGGGGACACTCCCCTCAGTTTGGTTTTTTAGACCACCACCGAAGAGGCCCTCTTCGACAACCCTCCTCACCTTCAGAAGGCCACACTACCTCTGATCTAGATTCAAATTCCTACCAATCCAAGCCCAAATATTTTACTACCATGTCTAGCCCCATGGCTGGCATACATCCTGATGCCTTCCAAGGAGGGATAGTCGACATAGGACCCATGTCCTTGCCACCCATTGTTACTGTCGCCCCTGTCAGTGGTCCTAGCACCACTGTGCATGCTACGGTAGGTATGCTACCCACTAGTAGAGGCCCCACACTAGCTACCACAATCACTACTATACCACCCTATATACCTGGGGGCAATGGCCCTTCCACAAACATTCCAAATATCCCCGTTATGGGAAGTCAACCTCACATACCTCCATCCATGCATGGACTTCATCCTCCTGCAAAATATGACACCATTTCCAGCCCATCCAAGCCAACCTCAGGTCCAACTTACCATTTATGGCTCGTCTTAACTTGCCAGGCTTGGATAGATTAACAAATGACCCCTTTAGTCATCAACCTCATTGGCCTCCCATGCCAACCAAACTCTCGTCAGACACCCCAAAACCATATCATGTCATTCCATCTATGGTGTTCATCAAACAACATTATGGATGACTCTGTCAGACTGAGGCTATTACAACACACACTTACGAGTGCTGCCGCAAAATGGTACATCAAGCTGCCACCTACCTCTTACCCTGATTTCTTCTCACTGGCCTCCATGTTCCTTCAATACTTCCAACTACCTGTTCGATATGATGAGGGAGTAGAGATCCTTCTATCTTTCCACGAGAAAATGACTACTAACATCACCGAACTCATCCATGAGTGGCGGCAACACTGTAGCCTGTGTAAGATCCAACCGGATCACAAGATATTCCTAGAATGGTTTCTAAAACCTTTCTCCCACGTATAGCCAAGGACGTCACCTCTGAGCAGCCACATAATAAGGAGGAGGTCATCCTAAAGGCCCAACAGTTTGATTTAATCTACGCTTAGTATGGGTAATTATATACCATCATACTTGATGCTCCCTGTGTCGGCACCTCCCACCATGATACGCTGGGGGAATCCCATGTTGTAGATGGTATCATCGGCTCTGTCTCACAACACCCTCAGTACTATACGGTACCCCCTATGATTCCACCGCACCCAGGAAACACTCATAATGTTGCGCAACCAAACTTGATTCTTTATCACTCGTGGATGATGGATCAGTCCAGAGCCACATCCTCCTATGCACACCCTATGCCAAGCCAGCACGCCAATGAGATGACTTGGCCAACACAACTGTATTTAGGCCAGGTGGTCGGTTTTGTAGCCCCTCCTACTCCACCGGTATATTATGCACCACCAGTACAACAACCTTCGGCTCCATCCCCATCCCCTAAATTTTCAATGGGATAGGTGTTCGCTCAGTAGAACCTTCCCAACCATCCCACTCCCAATAACCAACAATGGCAGGGAAATAAAAAATGAGGAAGGGACTGAGGTAATAACCAGCAGCAATGAGGCGACCAACAACCTAACTCTCCCAACAACAATGGTGCTAACCCGCTGGCATAGAACCCTCAACAACTTGACCGACCAGGAAAGAACCCTCAGTTACAGACTAATCATCCATGCGCTTTATTTCAAACTTACTCTCATTACACACACTAATTCCCTCACATGGCTTGTGCCCGATAAGAGGCAGGTGGCAGGTGGCAGCTCACACCACGACACCATGACACCTTCCTCATCTAGCCCAAATTTTTTACTGCCATGTCTAGCCCCATGGCTGGCATATATCCTGATCCCTTCCAAGGAGGGATAGTTGATAGAAGACCCACATCCTGGCCACCCATTGTTACTGTTACCCCTACTAGTGGTCCCAACACCACTATGCATGCTGCGATAGGTACGCTACCCATTAGTAGAGGCCCCACACTAGCTACCACAATCACTACTATACCACATTATATACCTGGGGGTAGTGGCCCTTCCATAAACATTCCAAATATCCCCGTTATGGGAAGTAAACCTCACATACCTCCATCCATGCATGGACTTCATCCTCTTACAAACTTCGGCGCCATTGTTGGCCCATCCAAGCCAACCTCGGGTCCAACTTACCATTTATGGCTCGTCTTAACTTTCCAGACTTGGCTAGATTAACAAATGATCCCTTTAGTCATCAACCTCATTGGCCTCCCATGCCAACCAAACTCCCATCAGACACCCCAAAACCATATCATGTAATTCCATCTACGGTGTTCATCAAACAACAATGTGGATGACTCTGCTAGACTGAGGCTATTACAACGCACACTTACGGTGCTGCCGCAAAATGGTACATCAAGCTGCCACCTGCCTCTTACCCTGATTTCCTCTGCCACTTCGGTGGCCCAGGCTCAACCTAACCCAACATCACCAGGTCCTCCACCAATGGTGCTCCAAAACCCTCTCCCATACCAAGGACTGGTTTCAACCACACCCTTGGCCCCACCTTCTAAAATCAGAGTCCATCACCTGATGACATTGTCAATCGAAGAAGTCAATATCCAGACTCAGCGTAACTGGTATGGCTCTACCACAACCACTATTGATCCATCCGCGACATCCACCTCCAACACTTCCAACATGTCCCTCCACTTACCTATAGCCCCCATTGATGGGGAGGCCAAAGGTCCACAGTTCCTTTACGACGTATCAGCAACAACACAACTACACGAGATGCCTTAAACTATAGCATTGTTGATGACTTGGCCCAATCACCTATGGTCATATCTGCTCTAGAAGTGCTCAAAACCTACCCATCGCAATGGAAAGTGTTGTTGTATTCTCTTGGTGCCATGCATCCCTCCGATTCCAGATTGATCACATTTGATCTGGATCAAGGTGAACCAAGAATACCATCCACCATCGCCTTCCAGATTCTTGTCTCAATTCAGAATTTGGTTGTACATCGATGCATCATTGATGAAGGGGCATCAACCTGTGTCATGTCAACTATCATTTGGAAGAAACTCAGGTACCCTACCCTCCAACCATCCTCTACCACACACTGTGCCTACGATGGGTGCTCTACCAAAGTCGAGGGAATTCTCCCAAATGTTACTCTTTCATTAGCCGTTAAAACGGTTTTGATTGACATCGAGGTTATTAATGCCCAACTTGATTATAACCTCCTCCTTGGACGCAGTAACTTGTATGCTATGAGAGTCGTGGCCTCCACCATATTTCGACTTATGATGATTCCCCATGATGGAAATATCGTGACAGTTGACCAATTGAATTACTACGATCCACAGGGCCCGGCCATAATGGAACATGTCATTCCTGCCATCGATACAACCATCGACAACGTGTCTATCCCTTCCTTATCTGATGTGGTCCTAGGATTTTTTCATGAAACACCATTGATGGTCACTTTCCCATATTTACCACCTCCTCCCACACCAACTAACACAACAGATCTGTGTACTCTCTCATCTAGTACCATCCTGACCACACCACAAAATCAATCGCAACCCCAACTGTTGTCACCTGGGAATTTTTTGGGTTCGCTCTCCATTCATACGTATCCCTTCCTATTCCCACCATCTGTCATCATGCGTAATTCCATCATGGCTACTCTAAATTTTCCTAACTTCATGTTGGGGATTCCTGTGTGGTACCTTGAACCACCTACCCCTCCTCCGATGCCTCAATTTTTGCTGACTCCTGTCCAACCCATTGCGGTAGAGTCACTCCCTCCCCCCGAACCTGTAAACACACCATTCATTTCTAAGCCAGCCCCTTCTCTCCCAAAGAAGACTAGGGGCAAACCCACCAAAAAAACAATTGAACCTCAACCAACCCCGCCTTGTGCCTTGTGCGATGTCCATGGTCATACAACCCAAAACTGCCCAGAGATACATATCCTACACACGCACATAGATTCCATGGATACAACCGATGACACTCCAGTTGTCATAGTCTCAACTCTGCCCGCAACCAAGAACAAGTATTTGAGGATAAACCATGCATGCGCAATTTGCAGATTGTATGGCCATTATTCTCACGATTTCCCAGACTTAGAAGAGTATCGATCCGTCCTTAGTAATATTCGGAAACACTCTTTTGAATCCAAAATCACTGTCTTCGAGGAGATTCACCCTCCATTTTCCTCCTCGAACACCACAACTATGTACATGATTTCTAGCTTCGCCAACCCTTCCATTCCTGCAACCATAAATGATCCCTCTGATCTATCCAATCATTTTTCAGAAATGACGAGGAGATCCTTGAAGCTCTGTCGGCTCTTGAATACTCATGGGATGATATGCATCATCGATCATTTTTTATCCCCGAGGAACCTTTATCCTCATCATATCAGTATTCAGTCAAATCCAAGGACTTCATTCGTGGTAAGGTTTATTGGTTCAAAAACCCCATTTCAGCTCTCAATGCATTTGAAGAAGAAACATGGCCAACATTTCAACCACAATCAAGGTCAACATCTTGTGCAACCCTGAGGTTGTTGAAGAAATCACACTTGGAGCATCATGCTACCCAGAAGAAGTCACTTCATACAAAGCACTTTTTCAAGAATTCGGTGACATCTTTCCTTGGTCTTATACTGAGATGCTTGGGTTAGATCCATCCATTATTGAACACCATATCGATACATGGCATGTCGTGGCACCTTTTCATCAGAAGCAAAGATCAATTCACCCTTGAAAGGCTGCTACGGTCAAATCCAAGATAGAGAAACTACGCACAGTTGGTTTCATATATCCAATCACGTACACCACATGGGTTTCTAATCCTGTTCTTGTCAATAAAAAATAGGGTACCATCCGCGAATTAAATTTGGCATGTCCCAAAGACAATTTCCCCACTTCGTTTATTGACCAAATCATTGACGTGTGTGCCAGACATGAGGCCTTTTCTTTCATGGATGGTTTCTCCAGATACAACCAAATTCAGATCCGGAAGGAAGACCAGTACAAAACTTCCTTCACAACCTCCTGGGGCACATGCGTATCGAGTCATGCCATTCGGCCTCAAGAATGTTGGAGCCACTTTTTAGTGCGCTATGAATTTATGATTCCATGACCTCATCCACATCATATTGGTGTACTTAGATGACCTCATGTCTCACTTAAGGAAGCGTTCACAACATCTCGATGACTTGCAATGGGTTTTCTTACGATGTCGTAAATACAATATCCGCTTGAACCCTCTCAAGTGTGTATTTTGTGTCCTATCCGGGTGATTACTTGGGTTCAACGTGTCTCACAAGGGAATTGTGGTCAACCCTCTTAAATTTCAAGCCATACTTGATCTCTCATCACCACGTACTCTGCGCCAACTGCAAATTCTCCAAGGCAAGGCCAATTCCTTCCTTGTTTTATTCTGGAATTTGTGACGAAAGTCCATGGTTTCTTATGGCTGCTTCGTACCAACATCCCTTTTGTTTTGGATAATCATGCCCAAGAAAATTTCGATGCACTAAAACAAGCTTTGGCCTCCGCCCCATTGTTATTTTCCCCATACTTCACCAGATAATTCATTCTCTGTGTTTCGGCATCCAAAAATGCCATCATCGGAGTCTTAGTCCAAGAAGACGATGCTCACCAAGAGAATGTGATATAGTACATAAGCCATAAGCTATTTGGTCCCCCATTATGTTATTCACACGAAGAGAAGATGGCCCTTGCCGTCATTTTTTTTGCCCAAAAGCTGCACCATTACATCCGTTTCAATCACACTCGAGTGGTGGTTGATTCCAACCGTATGCAGTACCTCTTGAACCACCACCTCCTTCAAGGTCACGCTGCCAAGTCAGTTGTCGTTCTTCAGGAGTTTGACTTGGAGTTTGTTGCACCCAAGAGCACCAAGCTTTAGAATTACCAACACTCATGACATAATTTTCTCTGTTTCCTGCATCACCACCGATCGCAATCAACCTTACTAACGAATTTTTATTTGTCATTTCCATAGAAGATCCTTGGTATGGGGACATCCTCCTGTACCTACGCACTCAAATTCGGGGCCAACATGAGCCAAAAATATAGATGGTGCATCCGACACCAAGTTGCTCACCATCTCCTCATTAGAGATGTTTTGTACCGTCGAGGCATTGATACCATATTACGCCATTACCTCACCCACGATGAGGCCGAGAGAGTTCTTAGTGACTGTCATAGTGGAGCTTGCGGTGGTCACCTCTCACGTTTAGCTACTGCCCAAAAGATCCTCCGTGTTACTTATTTTCAGCCAACCATTTTTTGCTGATTGCATTGAGGTGGTCCAACACTGCCATAGTTGTCAACTCTTTTCCCCAAAGGCAAGGACTCCCCCCACACCTTTGCATCTTGTAGTCACAGTCGGTCCCTTCTACAAATGGGAGATTGAATTCATGACATGTAATCCTACCTCGGTACGTGGCCATAACTACATCATCATGGCCGTCCTACATTTAAATGTAAGGCCAACACTACGATGGGGTGCTTCTTCATTCATGTCATCACGTGTTTCGGTGTCCCCCAACAAATAGTTTCAGACTATGGTAAGCACTTTGAAGATGATATTTGGGCCAAGCTTTCAACCATGTTTAAGTTTGAACACCAATACTCCTCCTATTACCCTCAGGGAAATGGACAAGTTGAGGCCATCAATAAAATCATCAAAACCATGCTCTAGAGGATGGTTGATAACCACAAAATCAACTGGAATCACATGCTCTTTTCAGCTCTCTAGGCCTACCGGACGTCAACAAAAACTGCCACGGGCTTCACCCCTTTTCACTTAGTCCATGGTGTCGAATCGGTACTTCCCATCGAGTGGAAAATTCTGTCACTCTGCCTTTCTATAATACCCCTTTTCGATACATCACCCCTAGAAGAACACCTTCTCCTACTTGAACATACCAATGAGGACCGTCACGCTGCCCTCCAAGCGATTGAAGCAGCTAAAACTTGGTCGAAGTCACATTTTGATTGCCATGTGCACCCTCGCACCTTTTGTGAAGGCGACCTTGTCCTTGTTTATGAGCAAGCCAACGATAAGATAGAAAAAGGGAAATTAGAATCCATGTGGCATGACCCATATGTCATCCACCACTGCCTCATAAAGAGGGCATATATTCTTACCGAATCTAATGGCCACCTCTTGCAGAACCCCCATAACGGGCTCTACCTCAAGAGGTTCTATGCCTGAGGTCTCTACCATGAATCACTTGTAGTATAATTTCTGTTTTTGTTGTTTTACACCATTTTTGACATGAGTCTTACACTTTGTTTCCTTGATTTCTCTATATGGATCCTACCTAACATCACTACATTGGATTTGGTGATGGAGCAAGTAGATGGTTCCCTAATCTCACCTTGGCTGTGTGGGTTGTCTATTCCTTGTAACATGAGTTGATCCACATCGACAAAATGTGTGTTGGCATTGCTACCAACAACCAGGATAAGTATGATGGTTTCATTGGTCTCTTGGCTGCTTCCCTCCAGTTGGGTATTCGTCACCTTGATGTCTTCTTAGACTCCCAACTGCTTGTCTCCCAGTTAAACAAATGCTACCGGGTTGGAAATCCTTGCCTCTTTAGAAAGTTCCTCTACACTAAACAATTGGTTAGAAATTTTGAATCCATTACATTCATACATGTTCCCATAAACCTCAATGTTCAAGCATATCAAATGGCTAATGAAGTTCTAGAGTGGCACATTCATCATCGCATATAGGAAATCAATAAAAAACAGCATCATGCTATTAATTTGTCACAATGGTCTAGGAATTGAAAACACATTCTCACAAAGAATACAGACAAATATGCATAAAATTGGCAAAATGGTGCTGCAATGGAAGTAGCAACTCTGTATAATCAAATGAATAATGAATAATACAATACAATAATCATGCAATATGCATGAATTCCAAGACAATTTGAATTCCCAAGGAGGTCATTCGAATTGAATGACAGGGTGTAGCTTAATTGACTGTTAGCCACAGTAAACACACTAGTTAACCAACTAATCAAGTGCCGATTGACTCAACTGAGTCCTAACTGAATTTGCAGTGCAATGAATGACTGAGTCTAACTGAAATTATCTCAAACACATGTCACTGCATGCCAAACAACAAGTCACTAGCGCATCAATAACTCCAATGAACCCCGATGAGGTTAATTGAAGTCAAACTGGTCATCAGAAGTGGTTGTAGGTGCATGTGTTAGCTCCAGTTCATAAATAATCATTAAAAATAATTAAATAATGAATGGAGGTTCCTTCACCACTTAACTTAACTGATTGTAATCATCAGTTATCAATTAGGTGCATTTATGACACTCAGATCACTCTCGGAGTGCTCCAGTTGGCCTCCCCAAAGGAAGGAGAAGGCTTAGTTGTCCTCCTTGACTGAAGGTAGGTGTGGGTGTGCTCATGCTGATGTCATATAGTGCTCCTATGATGTCAATTAATTCAATAATGTTAATGTATTTTTAACTTTAGAATGTATTCATCTGTATATCTTATGTATTGTACCCCGATGTTCCTATCAGGAGGTTTTATAATGTAAACAAGTCATGTCAAGTCATTGTGGGTAACCCTCCTATTGGTCAAGGGTTAAAGTCCTCACAGTTTTGGGGCCCTAGGGTTATTAGAATATCCTATATAATTCAACTCTAGGTGAGTCATTGTAAGTCGGGGCAATAGTCCCCACCATTGTGTTAAGGAAAACCTTCTCTATTGGTTGGAGGAGGCAAAGTCCCCACAAGTTGTGGGGCACTAGGGTTATTAGACACTCCTAGAGATGTCAGCTCTAGTAAGTAATTGTTAAGTGAGGCCGACATTTTGGATTAGGTTTCAAGTGAACGAAAGAATATAAATAGAGAGTGATCCTCTCTATTTATCACACACACACTCACTCATTGGGGCGCATGAGTGAGAGGAGAAGTTGCTGGGACTAGAGAGAGACTGTTGCTGTCAAGAGATCATCTTTATGTTTTTGGGTTTTAATTTTGGTGCTGATTCTATCTCTAAGGAAGTTGTAGGGTTTTCTCCTTTATGCTTTCCCCAAGGAAAAATCTTTGTGTCTCTTGTCTCTTGTGTTTTTATTGCTGTGCAGGTTATTCTCTCAGTTAAAGATCCTAAGATCATAATGCTAGCTTGAATGATAAAAATCTAACATGGTATCAGAGCTAACCTGAGAAGAATACATTATGTAGCTATAGAATCTAGGGCTTATTACTTTTTGGGTCTCTCTCTCCACAATCCATCAGCAAAAGTATTCTAGGGTGACTCTCCATTTAAAAGCGCATCTTTCTGTCGAAGCGGAATTCGATTCCGAGCATTTTCAGTTTTTGGTGCAGAAAATTAGGGCTTCTTACAGAAGAAGAATTTTCAAGTGAGCCCAGCATAGGATTTCTCTCCTCATCAAAATCAAATTTTAGAGACCTAGTTCAATATTTTTGGTCGGGTGAAACTCCAGGAAAGTCAAACCCTAGTTTGACCCCGAGCTGGAAAAACCCTAAATACTAAAAATGATAATTTTTTGTACATTCACTATATCTCTGGATTGGTGAAGTATCAGGCGCTGAAAATTGCAGAGGTATAATATAAAATACTGATGTACACTGTATCCAAACTTCAGCCTCATATTCGCTATATTCTGGGAGATATGATCCCTCCAAGTTAGAGTTCTAGCCTCTTCCAGGATTCATCCCTAAACATGACACCTGAGGCGAATTGCTATATCTTGGGATACAAAGGTCCAAATGAAATTTTTGAAGATGTTCCAGAAAGGGCATGGACTTTTATTTATGTGGTCCTAATTTCAGATCTAGAAGATGAAATAGTGACATGTGGTAGTCCGTACAACTTCGCTGTTCTGAACAGTCCTGTAACAGGTCACCTTGGGAAAATGATCCTAAGTCCCAATTGGTGAAACCAATTTTGATGAAAACTATGGTTTTGGAAGAGGGATAGGCATGGATACCCTAGTGCAAAGTTTTAGACACATAGGAGTAGTAATTTCGGAGATACCGCATAAACAGTAACAGGAATTTCTGCAGAAGAAATTGGAAAACTGGGGATTCCTGTTCCGGGAGCTTCCCTCCACTGTTTTAAGAAAAGGAGTACATTGGAAAGCTCAAATTTAAGATATATATATTTCTATCCAATCAGATCTGAAAATTTGAATTTTTGAAAATTAGGGTTTCTCTGAAAAACCCTAGATCAGCTAGCTCTGGAACCAAGACAGACACCTCAAATTGGTAAGATCTAATCTTTTGCTATTTCCATTTGAGGTTCTCATTTCAAAGTGATCTATCACATCAGCTTGATGATAATCTTGGTAAAGTTGACAAATTCCAAGCATGGAAGTATATGATCTCTTTGAATAAAATGAATTGGAAAACTACATAAGTAGAGAGGTTCCAATTCCAGAGGGAGATGAGGCTTAAATCCTTACACAAGAACAAATTGGTCAAGGCCAAGAAGATCATTGTTGATTCAGTCACAAATCAACTTGTACCACAAGTGTCTTCCCTAAAGACACCGAAAGATATGTTTGATTAATTGACCAAGATATTTGAAGGGAATAACATAAATCAGAATATGACCTTAAGAAACCAGTTGAAGAATGTGAAGATCCAGACTGCAGAGACCATACAATCATCTCTCAAACCAAAGAACAACTTGTAGTAGTAAAAGAAGAAATGGAGAATGCAGAAGTGGTGTTAGCCACCTTGAATGGACTTCTAGAATCATGGGATTCATTCATGCAAGGAATGTGTTGCAGAAGGAAGTGATTAATTTCAGCAGACTATGGGAAGAGCACACACAAGAAGAAGAAGCTCAACTCATAATAAGAGAAGAGAAGATGGGAGCAACTGAAGATCAAGCTCTCACCATCCAAAGATCCCTCAACCAATGAGGAATATGAAGATCTCAACTCTTGAAGAACCTCCTATCCATCTTAGCATTTGGATAAGAAACGATGCTATTATGAAAGTAGAAGATGATGAAGTTGAAGGCTCAAGAAGGATTCTACCCACGAAACAAATAAAGATAAGTATTCAATTTTCATTTCATGATATTGTTTTGTTATGCATTTGTTTATATTCAGTTAATGTATTATGCATGATAGAGTGTTTGCATTAATGAAAGTATACTACTAATATGCATATTATGGGTAAGTAGCTCATGGTGCTATACAACTCTCCATTGCTACTTATCTAGAATGAAACCTCTTTGCTGACATATTGGATTAGTGCACAATCTCAATGTTGTCCTGGTATAGTTGGAAGGCATCTAGAAAATTTTCCATGAGATATGGATGAATGTTGTATTGGCTAAAATAGTTGCATGATCATATATTTATGCATAAGAAGTTTTCATTATGAATATACCTTATGAAATGTTTCTAACCATACAACTAATGCATTTGACTTGTAGGAAAGATCGCATACATAATCTCCTACAAGTAAAGAAGGATGAGACTTGTTCCGAAGAACAAGTGATGACAGTTCAAGATGAAGAATAATATGACAAATGTAGCGACATCATTGATCCAGAACCTTCTAGCTATGAAGAAGTAACCAAGAAGAAAGGGAAGACCAGTTCAAGAAGAATGATGTCTAGGATGCAGTATTGATACATGAAGGGAAGTTCGTAGTTCCATCATGTAGTAGATGGAAACATCATGGGATACAAGGCAATATTTGTAGCATGAGGATTATCATGAAAATAAGGCATAGACTATGAAGAGACATTTGCAGCTAGTGGGAATTGAAACAAATACATGATGAGCTTGATGAAGATATTAACCTTTGCTACAAAGTTGAAGATGAAAGTCTATACACTAGGTGTATACATAGAATATTAGTAGCATAGGAAAGCTACTTGTCACTCTGGTACATAATGTTTCAGTGCATAGAGTACGGAAGACAGAGGGAATATGATTCTCCACTTCAAAGGGAGCGAATATAGGATATCTTGAGGTTCGACATGGTAAAACAGAATGGATAGATTATTGATGACTCTAGGCTTTACTGAGAGTAAAGCGGATTCCAACCTTTGGTTCAAGGTTGAAGGCAGAAGACCGGTGAAGCTCATGTTATGTGTCGATGCACTATTTTCTAGGCATGGAGGTGTGGACAAGGGAAGTATGCAGTAGAGATCCTGAAGAGGTTCAGGATGATGGACTGCATGACCACACCTATGGCATCGAACATGAAGCTATTGAGTGATGCTTCATCAGAGACGGTTGATGCTACAATGTATCATCAGATGATTGGGTCCTTTATGTACCTGATGAACATGAGACCAGATATTTGCTTTGCTGTGAACACCTTGAGCCAGTTCCTGATAGATCCGAGAAATGTTCACTTGATTGCTACAAAGCATATTTTGAGGTACCTGAAGGGTATGGTTGATTATGGGCTCAAGTATAAGGCGAATTAGAAGATTAACCTGAAGGGTTATGTTGATTCAGATTGGGCAAGCAATGCCATCGATAGGAATAGCACTTCAGGGTGTTGCTTCAGTATGGGATCAGGTGTGATCTCTTGGTTTAGCAGGAAGCAATCCTGTGTGGCACTAAGTATGGCTGAAGCAGAGTATGTCGTAGCTTGTTCAGCTAGTTATGAGGCAATATGGCTGAGGAAGCTACTGTCTGATTTATTTGATCTCTAGTTAGATGCTACTTGTATATATTATGACAACCTGAGTTGTGTGAAGTTGTCGGAGAACCTGGTGTTCAATGACAAGTCGAAGCATATTGAGATCAAATATCACTATATCAGGGATATGGTGCAGAGGGGAGCAGTGAAGCTCTAGTATGTTGCGATGGACAAACAGATAGCTGATGTGTTGACGAAGCCATTGGCCAGAGTGAAGTTTGAGTACTTCAGGGAGAAGCTTGGTGTTCTCTAGATCAATGTCCCTTCCAAGGGGAAGTGATGAGTCTGTGAGCCATTCTGACATGGTGAGAGGATTGGTTCCTTCCATGGTCAAATGTAAGGGCTGAGACATTATGTCATGGTGATAGGATTGGTTCCTTCCATGTCAGATATGAGTGCTAAGCCATTCTGATATGATTGTAGGATTGGTTCCTACATGATTAGATATAAGGGCTATTTCCATTCTTGGAATGGAGGTGCCTGGTCAGTTACCAAGAATACTTGGTCTAGGACTGAGGGCCATTTTGATATGACTGTGAGATGTGTTCTCACATGATTAGATGTGAGCGCATGGCCATTTTGATGTGATTGAGGGATGTGTTCCCACTTGATCAGATATAAGGGTTGATGCCATTCTCTTGGAGAATGGAGGCACCTGGTCAGTTACCAAGAACCCTCAACCTGGGGTTGAGAGCCTTTCCAGCATGGTTGTAGGATGTGTTCCCGCATGGTTGGATGTAAGTGGAGATCCCTTCCATCATGGTTGCAGGATGTGTTCCTGCATGGTTGGATGTAAGTATAGAGCCTTTCCAGCATGGTTGCAGGATGTGTTCCCACATGGTTGGATGTAAGTGCAGATCCCTTCCAGCATGGTTGCAAGATGTGTTCCCACATGGTTGGATGTAAGTGCAGAGCCCTTCCAACATGGTTGCAAGATGTGTTCTTGAATGGTTGGATGTAAGTGTAGTGCCCTTCCAGCGTGTTTGCAAGATGTGTTCCCGCATGGTTGGATGTAAGTGCAGAGCCTTTTTAGCATGGTTGTAGGATATGTTCTTGCATGGGTAGATATAAGTGTTGAGCCTTTCCGATAGGGTTGTGGGATGTGTTCCTACATGATCGGATGTGAGTGCTGGGCCTTTCTGATGTGATTATAGGATTGGTTCCTACATGATCAGATGTGAGTGCTGGGCGTGCCTTTCTGACATGGTGTTGAATGTGTTCCTCTCATGGTCAGATGTAAGTGCTGGGCAGGCCATTCTAACTTGGTGTCAGATATAAGCACTGAAGAATACCTACATGGAGGCTAGGCCTACAACCAGCATGAAAAGGGCTGGCTTTGTAGAAATTTCTGTGACGAGAAGAATCATGAGATAGCACCCGTGATGATGATCCAGATCGAGTGATGATCTAAATCCAGTGATGACGATCCAGATCGAGTGATGATCTAGATCCAGTGATGATGATCCAAATCGAGTGATGATCTAGATCCAGTGATGATGATTCAGATCGAGTGACGATCCAGATCCAGTGATGATGATCCAGATCGAGTGATGATCCAGATCCAATGATGATGATCTAGATCTAGTGATGATCTAGATCCAATGATGATGGTCTAGATCGAGTGATGATACAAATCCAGATGAAGATGACTTGAAGATGAATATGAATTGAAGATGACGAGGACTCGATGATGATCCAGATGATACAGAGAAGAAGAATTGTGCTGATAAATTGTGTCAAGAGAATACCTTCCTAGTTAAGAGGGAGTGTTAATGTATTTGTAACTTTGGAATGTATTCATCCATATATCTTATGTATTATACCCCGATGTTTATTTCAGGATGTGTCTGTAATGTACTTGAGTCATGTCATTCCCCGATGTTCCTATCGGGAGGTTCTATAATGTAAACAAGTCATGTCAAGTCATTGTGGGTAACCCTCCTATTTGTCAAGGGTTAAAGTCCCCGCAGTTGTGGGGCCCTAGGGTTATTAGACTATCCTAGAGTAGTCGACCCTAGGTGAGTCATTGTAAGTCGGGGCAATAGTCCCCACCATTGTGTTAAGGATAACCCTCCTTGTTGGTCAAAGGAGGTAAAGTCCCCACAACTTGTGGGGCACCAGGGTTATTAGACACTCCTAGAGATGTCGACTCTAGTAAGTACTTGTTAAGTGAGTCTGGCATGTTGTAGTGGGTTTCAAGTGAATGAAAGAATATGAATAGAGAGTGAGAATCTCTATTTATCACACACACAAACTCACTCATTGGGGCGCATGAGTGAGAGGAGAAGTTGCTGGGACAAGAGAGAGACTGCTGCTGTTAGGAGATCATCTTTATGTTTTTTGGGTTTTACTTTTGGTGCTGATTCTATCTCTAAGGAAGTTGCAGGGTTTTCTCCTTTATGGTTTCCCCGAGGAAAATTCTTTGTGTCTCTTATCTCTTGTGTTTTTATTCTGTGCGTGATATTCTATCAGTTAAAGATCCTAAGATCATAATGCTAGCTTGAATGATAAAAATATAACAAATAAAACTTAGGATAGTGGTTTAACAAGGCCAAATTGACCAAATTAAGTGTGCATGATGGGTAAATGTCTCCAACACCCCCCCTTAAGCTATACTCAGGAGAAGTAGAAACATAAAATGCATGAAATTCTAGGGCCTCAGAAACTAAGGCCATAGGTCACCCTGTACAATAATGAAACTCAAACAATGCTCAAGAAATAAATCTAAGTGAGGAAAAGAGGGAAAACCCAATGGGAACCCCCCCCCTCAAGATGAACACTGAAAGTAGTCTGATCACCCTGATGAAATTACCCCCAATAGTGAATGGAGGTAAGTGAACTTCTTTTCTGAAAATGTCTACAATCTGCTCATCATTAGGGCAGTATTGTAGAATGATGGTCCTGTTATGCACTAGCTCCCTGATATAGTGCATGTGTGTCTCTACATGCTTAGTACTCTACTTGGTAACTAGATATGTGGATATCATAATAGCACTTTGATTGCCACAAAATAGGACAATGGACAAATTACTACCAAGATCAAACTCTGAAAGAATGCCTTGCAACCAAACAGCTTGAATGCAAGCATTCACCGCTCCTCGATACTCGGCCTCTGCTGAAGTCAATGCTATGGTGGCCTGATTTTTTCTAGACCAGCAAATGGGGAAACCATGAAACATGAAGAAATATCAATAAGTATACTTCTGGTAAATAGAATCACCCACCCAATCAGAATCTGTGTACCCAACCAGCTCTATCTCGGAGTCTGCAGCATAGTGAATGCCGTAGGTCTTGGTTCCCTGAATATACTGGAGGATCCTCTTGGCTGCCTTCCAATGAAGATCATGCGGCTGCTACATGTATATTGATACATCATTCATGGGATAACATATATCAGGCCAAGAATGAGTCAAGTAGAGCAAGCTACCTATCAGCTGTCAATAAATAGTGCAGTCCATGGGAGGTGTGCTTTTTCCTTCTTCAAGGTTGATCTCTAAAAGGAAAGGGAATGGAGCAGACTTAAATTCAGCCATGCTAAACTTAAATAGAAGGTCTGATATGTATTTTTACTAAGTGACCATTATCCCATCAAAAATATTTCTCAATTTCGAGCCCAAGAAATTGCTTTAAGAGCCCCAAATCGCTCATTTCAAATGCATTGTGGAGAGCAATTTTGATGACTAAAATAGAAGTAACTGTGCTACTTGTAATCAGTAATTCATCAACATATAAAACAATAATACTCAAATTACCATCAGACTACTGTATATACACATTTGGATCTGAGTTACACCTTTGGAAGTTTTGCGAGAGAAGGAAGGCATCCATATTGGAATACCACTCTCTTGGGGCCTGTTTTAACCCATATAGTGACTTCTTTAGCTTTAAAACCAAAGATGGATCAGAAATGTAGCCCTTATGCTGCTTCATGTATATCTCCTCATGAATATATCCATGCATAAAGGCAGAATTAACATCCATATGATGCACTTCCCAGTGCTTAGATGTTGAAATTGCCAAAACTAGGCGGATGGAGTCCATTTTTGCAACTGGTGCAAAAGTCTCATGGTAGTCCACACCTTGGACCTGGGAGAAACATTTTTCCACCAGAATTTCCTTATATTTGTAGGTTATTCCATCTGCAGAAACCTTATTCTGAAACATCCACTTTCATTGAACCAATTTCTTCCCCAGAGGAAGAGAAACTAGCTCCCAGGTAGTGTTTTTCTGAAGAGAATTCATCTCTTCATCCATGGCAACTTGCCATCGGATCATTCCGAGCATGGTAGTAAGACTTAGGGTCTGAAACTATCATCAAATAAAAAGGTTTGGACAGCAAATAATCAGGACAATAGAGCGCAATACGTGCTCTTTGGAAATCAGACCGGGTTCTCCTTGGATCATCCGGATTTCCAATGTTATCTCCTACGGAGGAGAGTGCCTGTCGGGCCCAAGTTGGGAGATGATTTTGTACTTCAGGTTCTGATTAAGCATCTAATGTTTGATGTATAATGATATCATAAATCATATGATCCAAATCAAGGTCATCATTCCCAATGACATCATCAAATATTCAGTAGAATAGGAAGGAAATTCAACAGTTTTCTCCTTCACTAGTTCTACCTCCTGAAGAGGCTCATCGAACTTGACACTCCTTTCAATGATGATCTATTTTGTTTTGATATCCAACAGATTGAAACATTTTGATTCATCAGGATATCCAATAAACATACATTCTATACTTTGCGGTTGCAAAGCCCTCCTTTTATCAAGTGGAATTTGGGCCCATGCAGTGGACCCAAACACCCGCATATTCGACACATCCGGCTTGTGTCTGAAGTATGCTTAGAAAAGGGTATTCCCTTTCATATATGAGTGTGATAATATGTTCTGAATATATTCTGCAGCATGCATGGCTTCCACCCATAAAATTTCAGCCAACTTCTTTGATTCCAACATAAAGGTGGTCATCTCCTTAAGAGACCGATTCTTCCTCTCCGCTACACCGTTCTGCTGGGGAGTGTAGGGGACTGAATGCTGGATATGAATAACAATTTGGGAAAATGTATGTAGTAACTCATTACTGACATACTCCCTGCCATTATCATATCTCAATATCTTGATATTTTGGCCAGATGTATTCTCAATCAAGGCCTTCAATTCAGTGAATTTTTCCAAGACTTCCGACTTCTTTTTGATAAAAAAGACCCATGTGTATCTGGAAAAGTCATCAATAAAAGTCAGAACGTACCTTGATCCATTCATGGATGTGATAGGCATGGGACTGCTGATATCAAAATGTATCGGTCCCAAGATGCATGATGCTCGGCTTGCCTTCCCTCGATTGAACTTATGCTCAGGGTGCTTTCCAACAACACAACCCTTGCAAATTCTAGTGGTAGATTTGATGACCAGGAGGCCTTCAACCATAGAATTATTCTATAATCATTGCAAGTATTTGAAGTTCAGATGGTCGAACCTCTCATTCCATAGTCTACTAACTTCATTTCCATGAGTCAGCAATGCGGTGGGCTTTGCATCCGCCACAAAATGGGAGAACTCGTAGGCTTTTGCATGATGTTTTGCAAGGCCTTTTGCTACAAGTTTTCCGGATGCAAGTTCTATGATCTCTACATCATCTGGGATAAAGGAGACTCTCTTGGGCACTCCCATATGTGTCATTTGATAAACACTTAGGAGGTTTTATCCAAGAGATGGTACATACAGAACATTGGAAAAATAACCATTCTCAAGATCTACAGTACCTTGTCTTTCGGATATGATTGTGGAGTCATCCCCCATGTGGATGGGAATGGATTTGATGGTCTCCAAGGATGATAAAGAGTCTCTTTCAGCCATAATGTGGTTCGAAGATCCAGAATCACTACTACATTTTGACCAAAAATCCGACGGCCGTAATGTCGGATTTTCGACACTTCCCTGTCGCATGTATGACACTTTGATTTTTTGTTAAGCGTCGGAAACTTGGCGTCGCTTAAGAGACACTTTAGTAACCATCACTTAAGCGACACTGAGGTAACCGTCGCTTGAATTTAAATCGTCGGTTATCCGACACTGATTAAGCGACAATGGCGATTTTTTTTTAAAACTTTTGCACCCACAGGTGTCGCTTAAGCGACGGAAACAAACAATAACTGTCGGAATAGCGACGGATATAAGCGTCGCTTAAGCGACAGATAGAAAGGAAAGCTGTCGAATAAGCGACGGAAACAAACAATAACGATCGGAATAGCGATGGCTATAAGCGTCGCTTAAGCGACAGATAGAAAGGAAAGCTGTCGAAATAGCGACGGAAACAAGCAATAACTGTTGGAATAGTGACGGCTATAAGCGTCTCTTAAGCGACAGCAGTGATTTAAAAAAAAAAAAAAAAATTTACACAGTTACGTAGCATATAATCCAGAGTTTCAGTCCATAGTTATTTTCATAACCTTTTGCTGGTATAGTTACTAGTAAATTGATAAATTTCCCAACATTTGGAGCGCTCAAATGCACCTGCAAAAGAAAAGAATAAGAATAGAACTATGGCAATATAAAAGAAACTAGAACCAAAGCAATTGTGTATATTGCTAAAATGAAAGGAATTGCCCTGGAAAAAGTCACATACTATCCTGGCGAAGATAAGCAATATAGAGTTTTTCAATCCTACAATCTCTGAAGTTTCCATGCGCCTGACAAGAGCTACAACAAGATCTCTGATATGTAGTGCCATGTGTGACGACAAATGTAAAATAAGTTGTAAAATATAGCTCCCAACAAAGAGTGACCCAGAACTGTCCAAATCTAGGTTTAAAAGTCTGCAATTGTAGAATAGAATTATTAAGTCAAAACATATGAGAACCAGGACTTGACGGTATGTACGTTGTAGATCATTATATGGCATGTAATAGTATTCACCATTTCCATGCTTCACAATATGGCACACATGAAAAATATGTCTACTCCGATATGCATCCCTTTTGTTTCCAGGCCATATTTTGCCAATACAAATATTTGCAACACCATTGCACATACATGTAAGCATATGCATTAACAATGTGCGCAAAAATAACATTTACATACATATATCTATGCATGCACATGTGTTCATGATATAGCATGTGCATATATATGCTAAAACCTAAAGTAGGTTCACAAAGGAAGCACTTCCAACTGCAGTAATAATTATAAAGGCAAACCTCTTCAACCAGTTTTGGAACAGCTCAATCATTAAAATGGACACACTGAGCCTATAAGGTGCTCACACAATATAATTTGAATACAAGGATGGAACATTTATCTATTTGACTAGATTCCTAGTAGTGTTGGAAAAATCAAGAATCTTTACAAAGAAACTCATCACAGGTATTGTACTAAAACAGATTCTTTAATGGAACAAAAACAATGCACTGTGGAACTTAAGACACAAAAATACAGAGTGCAACTTGATTTGGAATAACATCTAGGTATAAAACCATCTGCCACTGATTAGAATTTAGAAACCAAATTTTCAGAAGAATGCAAATAAGCATAAAACCATTCCGCAATACAGAAGGAGAAAAATTATGAAACGCTTTGTGCTTCAGTGCTGGAACGATATTACATAAATGCTAATGTTATGTTATGTCATGATTCTATACTTTATTTTTTGGCCTTTTTAGCATTGGATTTTCTTGGCACGCCTGTTGTTCATGTGTTGTAATTTTCTCTCTTCCATGTACTTGATCTATAAAATAATATATGCAACATTTCAGAAAAAAAGAAAAGACAAGAAAAAACCACCTAGCAGCTGCATCAAGAAGCATTTTCATGGTAGTGCCCATATCACCACCCCAAGTCAACAGCCCTTCTTTTCCCCATAATACAAAACCAGCCAGGCATTCAGTTGCATTATGTAACCATGATAAAGGAAGATAATTTCACAAGAATAAGAAACATGAACAATAATTCCCAAAAAAGGATTCAGCAACTGTAGGCCTCGTTATAAAGTCAAGGAAAAATGCTTATCATGAGATAATGTAAACATTTTATCTATTGAAGGCATAGAACTCTTCAGGGGAGCAATTTCAGAGGTCACCTGTAGCTCACTATGATCGTCTCTTTGAAGGATGATTCCAACAACAGATGAGAAACAAACATCATGCATGACTTTCACAACATCTGCTGGAGCATTCTGCAACAAATGAATGAGAAAACATTGTC
>LPNX010273811.1:22564-33658 GCA_001517045.1 Pseudotsuga menziesii
GGATCAAGTATGATACGAATAAGAAGATTAACCTAGAGGGTTATATGGATTTGTATTGGGAGGACAATTCCATTGATAGGAAGATCACTTCGGGGTTCTGCTTCAGTAGGAGATTAGGTATGATCTCTTGGTTTAGGAGGAAGGAGTCTTGCATGGCACTGAGAATAACTAAGAGAGGAGTAGTAAAGCTTTAGTATGTGATCCAGATTGATATCTCTCAAAAGATGGAGTTCTAGCATAGCCTGTGAGACAGGTTGTTTGAGCATAAAATCCTAGCAAAGCTCGTAGGTGGCTCAGACGTAAACGATCCTATAGGTTGTCCTCAGATGTAATCGGTCCTGGTGAAGTTCGCATGTTATCCTTGGACGTAATCAGCCCTGATGTGATTCTATGCTAGAAATGGCCAGATTCAAGTTTGAGTACTTCAGGGAGAAGCTTGGTGTTCTCTAGATCAAGGTTCCTTCCAAGAGGAAGTGATGAGTTTTTTATCCTTTCTGACATGGTGGTAGGCAGGGCCTCCCATGGTTAGATATAAGTGCTATGTCTGTCTAACATGGTGGTAAGTGGGGCCTCCCATGGTCAGATATAAGTGTTGTTCCTTTCTGACATGGTGGTAGGAAAGGCCACCAATGGCCAGATGTAAGTGTCGATCCTTTCCTTAGATGGTAGATAGCATGCCAGAGGATGTAAGTACTAGGCCTTTCCTCAGATGGTAGACACCATGTCGAAGGATGTAAGTGCAGAGCCATTTTGACATGGGACAGCCTGGTCCCTCCCATGGTCAGATGTAAGGGCTGAACCATTCTGACATGGGGGAGGGCTAGGCCCTCCCATGGTTAGATGTGAGTGTAGAGCCATTCTGAAATGGGGGCAGGCTAGGCCCTCCCATGGTCAGATGTAAGTGCAGAGACATTCTGACATGGGGAAGGCTGGTCCCTCCCATGGTTAGATGTAAGGGATGAGCCATTCTGACATGGGGGTAGGATAGGCCCTCCCATGGTCAGATGTAAGGGCTGGGCCATTCTGACATGGGGGCAGGTTGGGCCCTCCCATGGTCAGATGTAAGGGCCAAGCCATTTTGACATGGGGGTAGGCCGGGTCCTCCAATGGTCATATGTAAGTGATGTGAGGGCCTTTCTAACTGGGTCTAATATAAGTGTTGAAGAAGATGAAGACCTACATGGAGGCTAGGCCTACATCTAGAATGAAAATGGGTTGGCTCTGTAGAACTTCCTATGATGAGAAGAATTGAGAGATAGCACCATTTGATCGAGATAGAAGAAGTCGTGATGTTGATGATGATCCAGTGATAATCCATACTAGATGTTGAACCAATGATAATCCAGACTTGATGTTGATCTAGTGATGATCCATAATTGATGGTGATTGAGTGATGATCCATCTTTGATGATGATCTAGAGAAGAAGACTTGGGCTAATGAATTGTGTCAAGAGAATACCTTCCTAGTTAAGAGGGAGTGTTGATGTATTTGTAACTTCAGAATGTATTCACTTGTATATCTTATATTGTACCCAGATTTTCCTATCGGGAGAATCATTTGTATTCCATTGTACCCCGATGTTCCTATATGGAGATTCATTAATACAATAAATTCATCTAAAGTCAATGAGCTTAACCCTCTGTTGTAAGTCGGGACAATAGTCCCACAATTGAGTTAATGTTAACCCTCCTTGTTGATCGGAGGGCAAAGTCCCCGTAGTTGAGGGGCACTAGGGTTATTAGACTCTCCTAGAGATGTCAGCCTTGGTTAGTAATTGTTAAGTCAGAAATTAGTATAAATAGAGATTGAGCCTCTCTATTTTATACACACACTCACTCAACTGGGGCGCATGAGTGAGAGAAGAGAAGCTCTCTCAAGTGTGAGAGAGAGAACAACTGTTGGAGATCATCTTTTCTGTCTTTGGCTTTTACTACTGCCATTGGTGCTCATTCTATCTCTGAGGAAGTTGTGAGGTTTTCTCCTTTATGGTTTCCCCCAGGATAATTATTTGTCTCTTGTCTCTTGTGATTATTGATGTGCATGTTATTCTCTTAGATAAGATCCTAACATCATATTGCTTAAATGATAAAAATCTAATAGTACCGAGATCATATTGTGTTGATATTTTTTGATGACATATTAATCTACTCTGAGATGGAGGGAGAACATCAACAACACTTGGAAATTGTGCTACATAACTTAAGAGAGCATCGGTTTTATGCCAAGTTTGAGAAGTGTAATTTTTTTAAGAAAGAAATTTAGTACCTGGGTCATGTCATTTGAGAAGATGGGATCGAGGTAGAGCCACAAAATATTAAGGCTATTTTCGAATGGCTTGTGCCTAAGGATGTTGCTAACATTCAGTCCTTCATGAGATTTATTGGTTACTACCAACGATTCATCCAAGTATTCTCAAAGATATCCTATCCCATTACTTCCTTACAAAAGAAGGGAGTAAAGTTTGTGTGTTCCTTGAATTTTTAGGAGATATTTGAAAATATAAAAATATTGTTAACCATGGCTCCAATCTTTAAGGTGGATGACCCCTATAAAGACTACACAGTCTATACAGATGCTAGTAAGGAATTATTGAGGGGAGTATTATCTCAATAGGGGCATGTGGTATGTTATGAATCTCACAAATTGAAAGAGCATGAACGAAATTATGTAGTGCATGATCTAGAATTGACAGTAGTAGCGCATGCCTTAAAAATGTGGCACCACTACCTGTTAGGGAAAAGGTTCCTTTTATTAACATACAACACTTGTGTCAAGAATATGTTTACTCTACCAGGGATAAATTCCAGAAAAGCAAGATGGATGGGATTTTTAAGTGAATTTGATTTTGAAATAAAGCATATCAAGGGTAAGGAAAATAGGGTGGTTGATGCACTTAGTCGACGAACTAATGAAGTATATGAGATTAATATGAGCCAACCAGAAAGTGATCCAAGGAGAAGAATAAAAACAACCAATATCCATGATGTTGAATATGAAAACTTACTAAATAAATTGCTGAAAGACGATTTAAACTTGAATGGGGCATAATTCAAAGTAGACTAGAAAGGATAAATTTAATTTAAAGGGAGAATATACATTCCTAATGTTGCATATATAAAATTGTTTGTTCTAAATGAGATGCATAGACCTCCTTATGGAGGGCACCCTTGTTACGAAAAAATGATCACATCCTTGAGAAAATAATTCTTTTGGCCCAAATTAAAGAAAAATTTAGTTGATTATCTGTCTAAATCATTGGAATGTCAACAGGTGAAGGTTGAACATCAACATCTAGAAGGTTTGTTACAACCTTTTCCAATTCCTAAATGGAAATGGGAGGTAATATATTTGGATTTAATCATAGGTTTTCCATTAACTCAAAAACAACATGAATCAATTATAGTTGTAGTAGATAAGTTAAGCAAGTCTGGTCATTTTATACTCGTGAAATTGACTTATAAGGCTATCAGTGTTGCATAAATATTCATGAAGGAAATATTCTGACTTCATGGAGTACCAAAGATGGTAATTTATGACCGGAATGCCAATTTTACATCAAAATTTTGGAAATCAATGTTTCCAGGGTTAAAAACCAAGATAATTTCAGCACTAGATACCACCCAGAAATAGATGGATAGACAAAGCGAACAAAAAATTTCATTGAAGACATGTTGAGGATGTATGTCATGGAAAGGTCCAGTAAGTGGGGAGATTATTTAAACCTGGTAGAGTTTGCATACAATAACGGTTATTAGGCCTCATGAAGATAAGGTGCAATGGAAGCACTATAGCATGGAGGAGGTGACTTGGGAACTATATGAGGATATGACAAAGAAGTACCCAGGTTTATTTCTAGAATTTGTGGAGGAACACTAAGAACACTGTGGATAGTGTTGTAATTAGGGGGAATTGATGTAATATTCCCCGATTTATAAACATTATTTGTAATATTAAATCTCAATTGTGTTTTTTGATGAGTTTGGGTGATTGTGGAATGTGTCCAAACGGTCTTTGGAGGACAGTTGTAACCGCTACATTTTTCCTTTAATCAAATTCTAAATAAAAGGGACAAGTCACGTTAAAATAGGAGACTATGCATGCAAGAAGGGGACACGTAGAGTAGTAAACCTCAGGAAAGTACACCAGGTGCTGAAATTCCTTAATGGCATCGGATAGACCCTAGAGAAATCAAGGTGTAGTAGTTGACTGGGATTCAATGGAGAATGGCCCGTAGATGCAAAATAAGATCAGATAGACCCTAGAGAATTAGGGCGCATTGATTGATGGGGATTCCTTGGGGAATGGACCGCAAAGTAAGACCTAGGAAACAAAACTATAAGAGAGCATATGCGAAGATGCAGGATGTTGCTGAGTATGTTGGGAAATAATGAAGTCTTGTTGTGTGAGCACTTGGTGTTAGGAAACTGTTAAGAGAAATACTTGTTGTGTGAGAATTGTGTGTTAGGAGAGTGATTTTTGCCTCGAATACTGAAATAAGGATTGTTGTCTCCACTCTTGGAACACATATTTTAGCTTGGGGGTGATTAAGAACAGAGAATATCTGTGCCTAATCTATGGTTAGGTGGAATGTGGTTGTTCCATTTTCATTGTGGCTTACTCTACAAATAGGTTTCATTACTGGGTTTATGCTTCTGTAAATCTATTGAGCTTAGGGTATCTTTTCATATGTGTAAATGTGTGTCTCAATATTTCTCAAATGACAAATACCAGTTTTAGTTTTATTGATGAAAATGTTTCTTATGAGATGGTGTATACTCATACTCTGTTTTGAATAACCATGACTTTCATTTAGTGATATTGGTTTCTCAAATGCTGTAATATTGTTTCTATACAGAGTTACTAGTATGTTGTATGATTCCTTGTTAAATCCAGTTTAAGGGACCCCTGGTAGGGAAGCCAATGTGCTCTATTGGTTTTATCCCTTTCCTGTTTAGTGAATCCCTTGTATAATACCTTAAATTCCTAAGGGAGGGTGAAACTGTGAAGGAGAGATTGACTGTTGGAGTTTTAAGGAAGCATGCCACTATACACTAGTAAAAATACCTAATCCTGAGCTTGTCTAAGGAAATCATTCGACTTAAATCCATGAGCCCATTGAGGGTTGGAAGCTCATTAGTCTCTCCAGGAAAAAAAAGAAAAGATAAGTGAAAAACCTTGGGCCAAAAGGCCTACGGAAGCCTAAAATTTATAAGGAAGTGTTTCTCCAACTCACAATCTACATTACAAAAGTGGAAATAGAGTAAAAATTCATAATGAAGTGGGGTGGTTCTGTAATCCACAATCCGAATTGCGGAAGAGAAAAGAGGAGTAAGAGTTATAAGGAATGGGAGAATTTCCATAACCTATAACCCACATTATGGAAGCAAAAACTAGGGTTAAAATGTACTAAATGTAAGGAATTTCCACAATCTACAGTTTGCATTGCGGAATACGAAAAGTGGAAGTCAAGACTATAAAGTATCCATGAGGTTTTGCAATCCTAACTACACAATTGCAGAAAGAGGAAAGAAGAAGAAAAAATATAAATAAAATATGGGGTTTCTGCAATCCACGATCCTCACCGTAGAAAGCGGAAGTTAAAACTATGAAGAAGACATGTGTTTCCGCAATCCACGATCCGCAATTGGAAAAAGCGGAAAGAGGAAGTTGGGAAAATCTAAAGTAATTATGTGTTTTTCCCAATCCACAATACACATTGCAGAAAACGGAAAGCAGAGGTTGAAAACGTAAATAACTTAAGTGTTTCTACAATTTGCAATCTGCATTATGGAATGTGCAAATAGGAAAGGAAAAATTGTTGAATGTAATGGATTTCACAATCCGCAATACACATTGCAGAAGAAGAAGTGCAGAAGGGTAATATTATAAAATATTTAAGCGATTTCCGCAATCCGCATTGTGGAAGCGGAATTGTAGAAGGGAGTTTTTATTTGTGGAAGGGACTCTTTTGTATGTGGAAGGATTGTTGCAAAACGATTAATCTTACGAATGAAAGTTAGAGGAAGATTCATGGGCCATGTCTTAAGTGAAATTTTTTTTTCATATATATACATTTAAACAGGTTATATGGGTCTGTTACGTATGGTATCAGATATACAAGTTTCAACCCTATCACCTTTTGGGAATATCTAGTTTCGTTGAATTATGCAAAACTTCATTCTAATCATAACAATTTGTGTTGGAATGTTTTGTGGACATACAAAATTGTTCTGTAATAGGAAAAAAACAATGGAATCACAAAGTGAGAATATGAATCGACTCGCAGAAGGTGCACAAGCACCATGCACATCACAACCAGAACAGGAACACTCTAAAGCCAGGAAAGTTACAGAAATAATGACGAACTTGATCGTAGAAATTCATAGCTTCAAAGCGGATAATGAACAGCTAAAGAATGTTCACGAAAGGAAGCAGGAGATTAATGAGATACAATTATAAAGTCCTTGAGAGAATAATAATGGGGAAAAACCCCCAACAAAGATTGGGAAGGATACATAAGTTCTAGAAAGTGCCGAAAGAAAAGACAGTTCCTCCAATGGAACTCAAAAATATGCAAATCGATCCAATTGCGTCGGTAAAAGAAAAGTAGACCACTTGGAAGGAGAATTTAAAAACATCAAGAAAACCATATTCATTGGGGAGTCCAATACCGGAGAAGAAGCAGAGGCTTGGCTACTAGACATTAAGAATTACTTTCAAAAATATAATTACTCTATCAACATGAAGGCGAGAATATCCATCTACAACCTAAAGGGAAAGGTCAGCATTTGGTGGAAATATATGAAGATTTCCTAGGGAATAAAAGAGAGGAACCTAGAGTGGTCAGATTTCAAGAAGTTCTTCAAGAAGCAATATTTGTCAAAGAGATACTATGAAAGAAAGACCAAGCAAGTCTATGAGTTAAAAATTGGCCAAATGAATATAGAGGACCTCATTAACAAATTTATTGATATGTTGCGGTTTGTGTCATATATTAAAGACAAAAATATGAAAGTGCATAGGTTATTGAGTTTCTTGCCATAGTTTTATAAGGGTCAAATTGAATTTGACAATCCCAAAACCTTGGATGAAGCCTTAAGAAAGGAAAGGTTGTTTTTTGAGGAATAAAAACTGAGGAATGACCTCTCCAAGGTTTGGAAGGGTAAATAATAGGAAAATTTCAACCAATGGAAGAAGGGGTTCCACCCCCACCCTTCAATAACATTGCAAGGAATCCACAAGGAAATTCCTATAGAAAAAATGAATAGCTTGCACAAAATAGCTATAAATCTGTGAACCTTGGACCTAAGGGGACTTTTGGAGCCCCTAAAGAACCTTTGAAGAGTTGGGAATATGGAGAGCTCCACTTGCAAAGGAACTGTCCATGCCTCAACCAAACTTATGAGGTTGTTCACAACCTGCAAGAAGCTTCCACTGTTGGGGAAGTTGGGAAAAGTTACCACTAGATTAATGCAACACTATAAAATCGTCAAGCAGACTATCAATATGCAATTGTGGAGATTGAAGGTACTATCTCTAACTGATATATTTCTATACTAATTGGTCTAGGGGCTAATTTAAGTTACATCAATCCCAAAGTGATGGAGGAATCCCAGTTCTCGAAGTTAATACATGCAAAACCATGGCTATTCCAACTCGCCACTAGAGCAAGAAGAAAGGTAAATGAGTTTATTGTTGATTGTGAACTTAAAATAATGGATCATGTTACTAGGATTAATCTGAATGTTTTTCATTTATGGTCATATTATATGGTTACGGGCATGGATTGGTTAACAAAGTACAAAATAATATTGAATTGTTTCGATAAAACCTTTACTTATGTGGATGAGGATCAAATTGTTAGGAAGGTAGAAGGTGTCATTAAACTTATCTCCTTAATGCAAATCTCTGCCATGGAATTAAAAAGGTGTAGGAGAAAGGGTTTTAATATGTATGCAGTGTGGGTCGCTGATCTGCTCCTTAATGAAGTGAACACAGGTAAATGACCAACCACTCTTAAGTAATTTTAGGGATGTATTTCCATAATAGATACCAGGACTACCCCCTCAATGAGAGATATATTTCTCCATTGAGATTGTGCCCGGGTATGCACCGGTATTTAATATACCTTATCGTATGAGTATCCTTGAGTTAACTGAATTGAAAATTGAGTTACAAGAATTGCTAGTTAAGGGTTACATTAGACCTAGTGTATCTCCTTGGGGAGCATTGGTCTTATTTGTTAATAAAAGGGATGGGACTCTAAGCATTTGGATAGATTACAGAAATCGGAATAAAGTAACCATAAAGAAAAAGTATCCTTTACCCCGGATTAATGATCTGTTTGATCAAGTGGGGGCGAAAATAAAATCTTCTCCATGTTAGATTTGTGGTCTGGTTATCACCATATTAGGATTAAAGAAGAAGATGTCAGTAAAAAATCCTTTAGAACTTGATATGGGAACTACGAATTCATAGTAATTCCTTTTGGCTTAACCATTTCCCCTGGTGTATATTCATGTTCCTAATAAATAGTATTCTCAACAAGTGCCTGGATCAGTTTGTGTTGATATTTATTTAATGGAATCCTAATCTACTCCCAAATAGAAGAATAACATCAACAACACTTGGAAATGGTGATACAGACATTAAGAGAGCATCAGTTGTATGTTAATTTCGAGAAGAGTGAATTCCTTAAGAAATAAATTCAGTACCTAGGTCATGTCATATCAGAAGACGAGATCACGGTAGACCCACAAAATATTAAGGCTATTTCCAAATGGCATGTTCCTAAGGATGGCGGTTACATTCGATCCTTCATGGGACTCACCAGTTACTACCGACGATTCATCCAAGGATTCTCAAAGATAGCCTATCCTATTACTTCCTTAGAAAAGAAGGGAGTAAATTTTGTGTTGTCCTTGAAGTGTGAGGAGAGCTTTGGAAATCTAAAAATGTTGTTAACGATGGCTCCAATCTTGAAGGTGGTTGAGCCCTATAAAAACTACACAGTATGTATGGACGCTAGTAAGGAAGGATTGGGGGAAGTATTATCTCTAGAAAGGCATGTGGTATGTTATGAATCTCGCAAATTGAAAGAGCATGAACAAAATTATGTACTGCATTATAATATCCTGAATTTCGGACCTAACACTTATAGGCATGAGCCTATTGATTATGATTTTATCTTGATATTTTATTTTGATATATTGGGTCAAAGAACCTACTTCATATGAACATGATGATTTGTTTTATATATTGGGCGTAAGCCAATTATTGATGATATATATATGCTTGTTTGTGTTGGGCATGGACCCTGAAGCACATGCTTGATGAAATGTTTTGTGTTGAGCGAGGAGTTCTGGAGCACATGTATAATTAATGTTTTGTGTTGAGCAAGAATATCTTGAGCATATGTGTAATTAATGTTTTGTGTTGAGCGAGGAGCTCTGGAGCACCTGGGTAATTAATATTTTGTGTTGAGCAAGAAGCTTTGGAGCACATGAGTACTTACATTTGTGTTGAGCAAGAAGATCTGGAACACATGAAAATATAATTGGAAGTGTTGGGAATAAGCCCTAGAGCCTTCCATGTTGATGTTGAGCATAGGATTTGGAGCATCGAATCCTTGACCATTGTATCCCTAGGTGTATCGTACAAGTACATCCTAGCATTAGTGTTGAGTGAAGAGATATGGAATTGCACTAAGTTTGTAACTCCCTGTTTAAGCATTGAGTATGAGATCTGGTAATCCTTAGGGGTTACTGAAAAGAATTTAATAACTTCTGAGTGAAAACGACTAGAGAAAAACATTGATCTCATCAGACTTATTTATAAGTGATTAAATGAAAATTTGAATTTATGTATTGTCATCAGAGTACTGAATAACTACCATGTTATATGAGGGAATCCAACATGCATGGATGTTTAGAGTTTCCTAGCCTAGTAGACCTAACCATCTACCTATTTTGACCTTAATGAAGAAGTGTCATTATGTCTAAGGATCATGGTATATGATGCCCAAAGACAAATGTTATATTATTATGTATTTTATACATGGTATGTATAAAGAATAAATATAGTAATAATATTAATGATGAAAGAAAGAAAGGAAATCTCCATCCATTATTATTTAATATTAAAAGATAATAAATAGTACAATACCTGCAAAAGTCTAATTAGGAACTAGTTGAAAGTTCCTAAGTTAAAGTATTAAAAATTACCCCAAATTAATTAAAAAGGGTTAAATCAAGAAATCTTGGTTTCTTGATTTAACTATCCCTTTGATTGAAAAGTATGTCTATAAAGTCTCAAGCCAAGGAAAGGCTTGGGGTGCTGATATATCTTTTAGGAGAGTCATTATTTTGCCTGATTTTAATCTCAAGTGAATTCTTGGAGAACAAATTTCCTACAACGAAAAAGGAGAGCTTATCCAAACGTGATATAGCGGATATGAAACCCTACCTTAGGAGCTCTAAGCTACTTGCATGTTGGAATCCATCTCGAGGGGATCCCGGTTGAAACTAGGAACTGTTCCAAGTCATGGTTGGGTGGAACATGGTAGTTCCCAAGTGATTTTGTCATCTAATATAGAGGTCAGATTTGCCTATGAATTATTAATGTTGGTTATTTGAGTCTGTAGGTTCAGCCATTAAAGAAGCTTCAGATTACAAGTATGATATCCTAGGTTGCCTATTCTATTTTTCTAGAATAAATGCTGCCTGATTTGGTAAAGATTCACATTACATGTTCTAACCCTACATGTTTGATTTCGGCTTAAATATTCTAGGGTTTACATTTTAGATAATAACCCTAGGCTATACTTTCCTTCTTATGTTAGATTTATCCATGGTTTATTTGTTTAGATTACTTCTACAAATTAATTCCTGTATAAATGTTTATCAAGGGCTTGCACCTTCATTTTTCATTACTGTATTATATTTACTGTTGAAACTATGTTAATTACAAACTAGGTTTTATTTCAGGTCTTTTACCTATCTGTTCTTTTTGCCTTTATAACTCTACTGACATATTCCATTTCTCAGCATATGCATGTTTTAGATTTACATATACTAGTTCAGAAGTAAGTTATA
>LPNX010273811.1:33786-49637 GCA_001517045.1 Pseudotsuga menziesii
AATCTACTAAGTACAATATTTACAACTAAGTATTGACTACAAATATTCCACATTAAATTTAAGATAAATAAACCAGTAACGACCTTTCAAGGTCTGCATATTTAAATACACCATAACTACTAAAGCATTTCCATTAAAATAACATCATCATAAGCAAATAAACATAGTAAGTATCGTGACCAATCATCGGTCTAAGATCAAATCTCTTTTCCTACTTAATTTCATAGCCCTTTAAATATTTAAGTAAAAAATGTCATAATTGCATGCCATAAACCAAATAAGTCCCATCTAATATTACTCACAGCCATTATATAAACATTAACCAAGTAAACATTACAATAATCAAAATAAAGAACCAAGTAAGTACAACAAGGTCGCATGGTCAAATCCTGTGGACGCTCTGTTTTCACCGATCACAACAATGCAAATATTAAAAACTCATTATAGTACATGAACTATAATCGAATCTTGATGGGTCTTAAATCTTTTATAAAGCCATGGTGTATTATCTACACGTACGCTTTAGCCAAAACCCAAAGTCGTTACACAAGTCGCACTATACACAGTTTGTATGAGGGCCATGTTTTAACTAATATTTTAACAAATAGGTTCTAGGACCTTTACAAATCAATACGCTATATTCCATGATCACAGTCGATGAAATTAAACCCCTAATTATCTAACCCTATCAATAAGGAAATCTACAGCAACCCTCTCAACAAAGAGTTTACACCCATGGTGTAACTATAATTCCACATTACACATTAAAAACCAAATTGTAAATCCTAAATCCTCTACGTTCTCGCAGCTTCCATGGAAGAGTGCTCATGCCATTCACAGCATGGCCTCAAGCCATTCGTTGTCACTATTTTTTCATTCATATAGCTAATAAAAAATAATGAAGGTAATAATACAAAGACTAATCGTGAAGGAAAATGCCAAATACAACACAAGCTTAATAAAATAATATCGCAGCATAGATTTATATACACTGTCCAGTTTAATAGCCATTGCCAAAAACATAAACACAATATGTATTCAAAACTCGGTGAGTTACCACATTAACATAATTTACACAGTCGTGCCAAGGGCCATGGAACCATTGCAAGCAATGGTGCTACCCAAGATTTAAGTCTCAAATAAAACACGATTTACATAAAAACAACACAGAGACTGTTAAAATTCCCAAGGCCCTATTCGCTCCTAACAACACCATTATTTACAAACCAAAATCTTTGCAAAACCCATGTGTTATCACTCCAGGAAACTCCTCTAGGTTGCAGCTTGAGGATGCCTGGTAACTTACAATGTTTTGGGGGTTTTCTAAAATGGATCAAGTCAGGTGACCTATATGACCTTCCACTCTCAAGACATCCATGAAACTCAATCAAGTACAAGGCTTTTAGTTACCACTATTTAGAGGTTGACAATATGGTGCAGGGATGGGGAACTCATCATGTTGGAAGATTCATACATAAAATAGATACATATAAATGGAAAAATCATGATAAGGAAAGCTCTTATAATTCAAATCACATCAACATGCCAATAGGGCTATCAGAAATTAATTAAACTTGAATATAACCTTAATAACACATTCAAGCATAAGCACAGAAAAGACAGAAATGGAAGCTAAACAACTCATAACAAAAGATATTATACTAGGTCATGAGCAAAATGAGAAGCTTGACAATATTATTGGTCTACAAGTCCTTGAATTCGAACCCTTTCAATAAAATAAGTCTTAGGATTTATAGCCTTTACAAAATACTCAGATCCTGAAAACTTGGATCTGATTTAACAAAAATAAACAAAATAATTGTTTTTTGCAAAAGTAGGTTAAAAAACCCTAATTAACTACTTGTCTAACTAACTATAGAATTATTTCACTATATGAACGTTAAGATAACTAAGGTAACTACTGGAAATCACTGCCACTGGCCCTCTATTGGTTAAGTCACTGTTTCACTTTGACAGCTAAGTGTTGGTGGCCTTTTCTCCCTTTATGTCATAGCAAGACTGAAGCACACCTTCCATGAATTTTTCTTCAACATCCTTCATCTTCAGAATTTGTCCCTGGGACATCCATATTCGCCTAAAACTGGTCCTACGTGTCAAAATTTAGTTTTATGCCTCTGTTTTCTTTCGGTGGTTAAGAGGCCAAAACATCAGAACCATTAGCTACCGAAAGTGGCGCTTTCGGTGGCTAATGAACTGCCCCAGTGTCCATCGAAGCCACCGAAAGCCCTATTTTCCAAAATTTCTTAGGTTTCTTTCAAAAATGTTCTTTTAAAGTTGTCTGATCAGCTTTCTTCTTCAGCAGGCTCTATGCTAGGAGGGTTAAAAGCAGCCTAGCTTGTTTCTGGAGGCTGAAGGCTAACTGCAGCTTCAGCTAGGGTTTCTAACGTGGGGTGGTTGCTAGGGTTTTCCTTAGACTCCTTGAGCTGCAGCCTCTGAAGCCTAATAATCCTATACAATCTAGTATTGTCTTTTAGGTACTTTGTATTCAGTCTCTTTAAGAAAATATACCTTTCTCTCTGCTCTACGTAAGAATTGTGTAGCATCTTGTTCCTACTGGTCAATGCAGCATTATTTTTCTTTATTTTCCTTTCCAAAATCTCCATCTCATACACTTGCCTTAGTAATTGATTTATCCTTTGAGTCTTGGGCTTGCTGGAGGAAGCCTTCTCTACTGGTTCCTCTTGCTCTTTTAGTGTAGGGGATGGTATTTCTTATGTCACTGCTACAATCTGCAGAGCTAGGTCTGCATCATCCTCTTGTTCCTCTTCAGAATATGAGTAGGGAAGGTTTAAAATGTTCTCACTATGTGCTGCAACTTCCTGGCCCTTTTCATCGAAGTCCAAGTTTCTTTTGACCTTCTTGGCTTTGGAAGAGGAAGGATCCTATTCTACTACTGCTGGGGATATATCCATTCTCTTTCTTCTACCACTCCTTGGTGTACTGGAATTTTTTGGCAGGAGACTTCCCCTTCTCTTCTGGCTGAAGGCCTGTTTCAAATCCATTCACAAACAAGAAATAAGGCCATGCCATATTCCTCCTTTTTCAGCAACTCTTGGATCAACAATTGGATAATGCCATGGTGAGACAGCTTGCCAGCAATATTGGTTGGCTAATTCCATGGTGAGATAGCTTGCCAGCAATCTTGGTTGGCTAAGCCTTCACCTGGTGTGCCATTTTTCCCAAACTCCTTCATAAGTAAAAGGGAAAATTTAGTGGGCTTTTACTTTTGAAGTGGTTCATCAACTTAAAATGGTAAATCATAGATCTGTTATATCTCCCTTCACATGTTCATGTAGACCACAATGGCCTTCAGCGGTTGCTGCCACCTCTCTTCCATTCAGGAGGATGGTACACGCTTCTTCCACATAACCCCTCTATGTTCAGGCTTTAGATAAGATCTGACCTCCACATCTTTTGGTATGGTAGTCTTAAAGAAATTCTCTCCTGTGCTAAGGAGTTCAGTTAATTCAGTAATTAGGACTTCATCTATGTGGAATTCCTCTTTGCCTATGATTGCCTTGGATCCATCAAATGAGAGAGCAAATGCCTCAGCCACCTGCTGTTGCGAACCTTGTATCTTCTTACAAAACCTATAGTAGCCAGTATCCTGGAACAATTTACAGACCTTTGGATCTACCTCCAAATAGATGATATCTCCCAGCATCTTCCTGAGAGCAGGTCCTCCCTTCTTCATCTTACTGAATGCCACTCTCAGGTACTTGCAAAAATAAGTTTAAGTTCTGTATTATAGTGTGTTAGTAGGCTACTTCTCAGAGATGGATTTCTGGTGGAGAGAAATGCTAAGTTCGAAGGTGAAATGTACTGGAGTTTTGGCACTGATTATGAGGGTTTTTTATTTCATGATGGATGTTAAGGTCATAAGGTGATGGCTATAGTTGATCTTCTCGATAACCCTTGCCCAACAATCATATTTCAAATCATCCTGGATACTCGGTGAGATTTTCTGCTGTTCTTTTGGACAGGTGGAAGAAAAATTAAGGTTTTAGATCCTATCAGTCCTTTATCAGTTTTATAACAACCTCCTTCACTTATTTCCACACGTAGTTATGCAGACTCCCATCCTTTCTGTGGTTTATCATGCCTTTTATTGATCATTATCTTGCTGACAGGGTTTGATTTGACTGATTTCTAACTATTTTTCTCTTTTTCCTTTTTGATGGTTAATAGTCTTCAGGAAATTGGCTGTAAGCTACCGAAAAGATGGCTTTCGGTGGCTAATGAAATGATAATCCCTTCGCCCAAGACACCAAAACCATTTTCCCAGCGTCACGGTGAAAACCAACTTTCGGTGGATAGTGGCCTCACCGAATATTCCTTTTAACTACCAAAAACTCATCCTTTCAGTGGCTAATGAAACATCAGAGCTTTCTCCTAAGCCCCTGAAAGCGCTTTTCCCCCCCCCACCTTTTTGACTGCTTTCAGCAGTTAAAGCCTGTTTTGAACTGTTCACTAAGCTATCGAAAGCCTCACCTTTCAATGGCTAATGAGATGTTTGAAGTCTCAACTAAGCCACCGAAAGTGCCTTTACCCCTGTCGCTTTTGTTTGCTTTTGGTGGTTAACACCCTTCTTGGTCTTTGCACTAAGCTGCTGAAAGCAACACTTTTCGGTGGCTAATGAGTCGTTTTGTCACGTCCCCATCCCTCAAACTGGCGAAGAGGATGCGACGAACATCAAAAATAGATCGGCAAACTGCCCCATGAACATAATCAGGAAAATCCATGCTGAAATTAAAACTTACAGGATGCATATTAAGATTCCTAAGCATACACAATTGCCTGAATCCTCAATCATACAGCGGAAGCAAAATGCATACATCTCCAGCATCCACATGTTCATCATGATTATTCAATTAACATCAAATATATAATTGCAGAGATGAAATACAGACAGTAGGCTTATCTTTTGGTGAAGAATTCACCCGCAACCAGCTACGTCACTGCAACGTTCCACCCAACCATAGGCCAGCTTGCTCATCAATCTCTCAGCAAATCTTCCACCCCTGAGCTGGGCATGATTCCTCCGGAATAAGGGACAATTGTAGGCTTACACATATCCAAGGGGACACAAAATAGCAGGGAAGCACCGTTGGGTTTATCAGGCTGTCCACCAATTAGCCAAGCCAACGCAGCCCAAAGGCCAACCATTGCAGACACGCAGCAACAATCCCTTCACAGCTCCTGTGAATTAGAAGCAAAGGCAACCAGGGATAATCCCAAACAGAAGATGAGCACAGCTCAAGCCACAAGACAACAGGGAGTTGTTCTTGGCCCTAATGTGGCCAAAACAACTCAGCCACAACACCCAAAACCAAGGTGATTCAACAGCCCAATTTCACAATAAAAATAGTGAATAATGGCAATAATTCACAGCCCATAGTGAATATGAAACAACACTCCCAGCATAACCACGGGGGACTCAGCCAGTGACCGTGGCAATCAACGACCATAGCTCACAATGCCAACTATGGAAGCTACACACAGTCCCAAACAGCAGGGAAACTCAGACGCAGACCACTGCAGAAAAATGGCTCACCACAAATACCCAGTGGCCCAAAACGCAGTTGGACACCACAGCCAAACAAAAATGTGGGGAAGACAACAGCCCCAAATGAAAACAGTGAGCATGGATCACAACATGGGAAACCGACCTCAAATTTCTGTGCGTGAGGAAAAGCTTGCACCCAACAGCAAAATACACAGGAAAAACATACCCGATTTCTGCATGAGGATTCCAGCCTGCACGTGAGGGGAAAATAGCCTCTTTCTGCGTGTGAATCAATAGGCCATAGGAGGACCAACAGACCTCTACGTGAGGAAGAACAGACCACCACCCCGTGTGAGGAGGACAAACAGACAGGGAGAGAATGGAGTCGTGGGTGGAGTGGGCACGTGGGTAAGGGACTGACAGTCCTACCACGCCACTGCCAAAGGCAATAACAGCCCATCCACCAGTAGCCATAACTGCCCAACTACCCAACAAAACATTAAAGAGGTTGGAAGAGGTTGGATGAGACAAGAAAGGTGGAAAAACAAACAAGGTAATAAAACATGGGGTTTTTCCCCCATAACCAAGGTTTGACATCCCCATCCCTTATCCTTTGGAACCATGCCCTTTTCATTCAACGTTGCACTACCGTAGCTGGTTGTGGTTTTAGTTTTAATTGATGTGCATATTTACATGATGCCAAATTTATAATGTGCCGAATGGCATGATAAACCATCGGCAACTACCTATTGCAGAAACATACATACACAAATCGATGGTGGGGCTTTTGCCTTTAGCTCCTCACCACGATTAATTACATCATATACATCATGCAAGCGGGGTCAAAACCGGGGACATTACATTCCCCTCCCCCTTGGAATAACACCGTCCTTGGTGTTCCATTACATATATACAATACATATACAATTGCACATCAAAATTTCAAAATTGCAGGTCTATCCCACATTCAATCATCTACTTTGAATGTTCACGACCAAGCCTCTCGGCTTCCACAGACTTTTCCTGCTGGTTCTCAGCTTCTAGCTGATCCCGAAGTCTAGGAACTTTGCGGTTATGGCCTTCATCATGTTCCCTCATTGGACAGTCCTGGCGTAAATGATGTCCTCCGCATCTCCAGCATCTCACTGGCTGCTTCATCTTTACCTGCTCAATTTCCTTTGAGTCTTCATGCCTGGACCATTTCTTATTGGGTCGCTTGGACAAATGTCCCATCGCTGATCCACCTTCCCGTCCTTTGCCAATTGCTCCTAGAAGGATTTTCACCTCCCTTTGCAAACCAAGAGAGTCTTGCAAAATATGGTGGTTCATTTCACTCTGCATTTTCTGTATCCTGAGCATCTCCCCAAGATTCTCTTGGGTCTTGGCAATCACTTGAAGGAGACTTCCAACCAAGTCCAACAATTTTTTTTTTATCTGCTGTCATATTCAATGTGCACCACCTGGTTTCACTTTTCTTACCTGTGAAATGCACCATTGAAATTCTATCAGACCAAGAATAATATAGACATTAAAATCAGTTAGTTAATTACCCAATTGGCATGACAGTCCAAGTTCCCTTAAGGAAACTTTCATATTTTTCATGCCTTCCCAACAGGCACTCGAGCTCATTCATGTCCATTCTTGGGCAAGGAATTAACCATTCCAGCATTCACAAATTTACTTAAGCAAGTACATGCATTTCCTTTTCAATCATACATGCATTCTACAATCTTTTGTTTTCACAATGCATAAACATATATATATAATTCAAAAGGAAAGAGAGAGCAGTAAGAGTTTTTCTCCTCTTTGTTTTGTTCCATCCTGGAACCCACACCATCACTATGGCTTTTCATGCTCTCAGCCTCGTTCACTTCACCGTGAATGCTGGACCAATCCTTCTTGGTCATGACATTTAGTGTCTTTGGTCTATTCCAGACCTCCAAACCATGGAGTCTCTCCACATGGTTTGTCTCGGCTGCTAGGACTCCCCCGTCTTACTAGCACCTTTTTCATTACCGCTCAACCCGAGCTTTCCAGGACAGTCTCATGTCCACATGCACCCCTAGGATGCTCTCATAGTCTTCGCCTCCAGCGATACCTATATCCAAACATTGAATAAATTCACATGTTTAGTTTATTCTCATTAGTTTTATCTTGTTCTAGAGCAAGAGTTTAAAACATCATAACCAAATCATATACACATGTATATTCATAAGCAAAATAATCCAATACTTATCTGTATTGTGCGTTTCCTCGTTCGTCCACAGGATCCTGCTTTGCTTTGCAAGCCTTGGGATCGTCTATGGACTTAGATGTTAGGTCAGCACGCAGGCTTCTCCTCAACATCGAATAATTAATGTCCAGCCAGTACATCACCATGTCAACTGGGCTGGGAACTTTATCGTGACCATTTCCAGGTCTAGGATCCACTATGGATCCTTAGGCACATCACAACCCATCATACACTTATGTCAACAATGACACATACACTTATACTAACTATACACTTATATCAACCATAACCCTTACTCCGCAACCCCTCACAACAAACATTTACCAATTACCTTTTTACCTGTAGCCTGTCGATACAAGCAACACACGCAATACAAGCAAACTCATCAGCACTATTGCTTCAAAAACTGTAATCACATTTCTCATCATTCACTATCAAGTATTGAGACACCAGGAGTGCGTCCACTCCCTAGAGTGTAATCAATATTTAAAACCCTTTCATGATCCAACATCGGAAAAGTGTGCACTCATTCCCGGTGTGTGCCATGTAGGCCCTATCCATACTCAAGTAATCGGTCATCATGGAAATAAATCAAAACATGTTCTGCATATGGAAATTTAATAATTAAACATGCATATTCATAGCAAGGGTTACAGAACACTTATCGATTTGCCGTCGCAGTATTCCTTTAGTTGGATTTATTAGACCGTCCAGGAGTTGGGAAAGGCTAATGCTAAGCTGGTGAGCTCATCCCTGAGCTAGGAATACCTACACCAGAACTATCCTGACTTCTAAGACACCCACACACACCCAGCACAAGGAATCGGTCCCTTCTCTGCTACACAGTCCCTCAGGCCCTGGATTTCCTTCCAGTGCTACCCCAGGGTTGTGGAGAAGAAAGCCAGCCCTCTAGCTCTGTCTGTGTGGTTTCCAACACACCCGGTTTCACAAGCAAACCAAGCCCCCGACACAGTCCGTATCCACACATGTCTTACCGACATAATCCATGCCATCTCACTCATGTTACTACCAAACATGCAGTGCATATGAGACATTTTCAAAATGTCCAATGGCGTTTCACTTGAAACCCATTTCCGAGATAAGGGAAAACCTTCCCATGAATTTTGGCTTCTGCAAGCCATCACACATGGTCTTCCTGTAGTGTGTACCCCATGTGTCCCTCCTCTCACTGCCATGCTCGAAGTAATCTACCTGAAACATGAGTTTCAATCAACCAAACACAATCTTACGCAAGCCAACAGTGGCTAGTGGTTGTCAGTAATTTCTCAAATCCGAAATTCACAATTCGAAATTTAACAACATATCATATGGTAGATTCTAGCATTGGTTAGGATCGTACCTCTCAATGCCATGCTTAAAATAATCTACCTGAAACATAAGCTTCAACATCCAAACACAAGCTTATGCAAGCCAGTAGTGACTAATAGTCGTCAGCAATTTCTTAAATTTGAAATTCACAATTCAAATTTAATAAGCTCTTTCACATGGTAGATTCTGGTAGTGGTCAGGGGCTTACCTCTCACTATCATGTTTTGAAATAATCTACCTAAAACATGAGCTTCAATCAACCAAACACTTGGTAATTCTGGATGCATATAACCTTTTCATTGCCACAACCATCACCGAAGCATTTTCAGAATTTATAAAATTCAATACTTCCAGCTGTTAGTCACATCATATATACCAAAACTCATTTACTTCATGCAATCATTATCATACTAACATTGCAAGGTATAGTTATATCCTTCATGCAATTAAATGAAATGGTTAGATCCTCCTTACTTCACAGGTGTATCATTCATACCACCTTGCTCTTCAATAGAGCATTTCTGGCAGTCAACTGGTCATGACTACCCTGCATTCATAACAGCCTTCGAAACAGTTCCAGAATTATCATTAATTCACCATTTCAGTCATTAGTTAGTCCGCATATCACATGCATTCATCTCAATGCATTCATGCCATACATCACAACATTGTACCTACACTTATGCAATCAGTCATTCACACCCTTCATAGGCATACATCCATTGCATAACTACAAGGTTCACAAAATCTTTCCAATGCCTATCCATTCATGCTATCTTGCATTCAATATACCGTGCATGGCCCAACCATGACTAACTCATATAGGATGCATTACTATAATCAATATCATTAACATGTATAGGCATGACACCTTTCTACATTCCAATATTCACATGGTATGAGGTCTCTTACCTGGACCAATCCATGGAATTTGTCATAAGCAAACTCTTACTTCCATGGGTCTTACTTACACCCTTGACATGACCACTTGGGCTGGTCCTTTGCAGGAGATTGCAGCATCTGATCACCAACTTTTGTTATGGACTTGTTACCTTATCCCTTTCTTTGGAGGGTTGCTGGTCACAATTGTCAGCATCAGCAACATATTAATCTGGGTCCATGTCATCGTCGGTGTTTCCACTAATGCGAACATCAAAGCAATGATTATCATTAGTGGTACATTATAAATATATAATTTCCAATATTCTTATCAATCATGCAATATCCTATGCATGCAATACATATCCTCATGCATTTCAAGCATAAACTTAGGAAACATAGTTAAAGTCAGCAAGATAGGGTTTTAAGGAAAAATTCCCTTTTCAAATCCCTCATCTTCTCATAGAATTCCCTTTTCACACAGCAGCTGGTTGACTTCATAGTCCTTGCTGCCCCTGGGCATGCAACTATCCAGATTGTCCATTTGATAACAGCAGCCCTCATTAGCACTTTGCTGCTTCATGCTCAGATTCCGGTCACTTATCCTTATTCCCCACTGGATAAGCTTTCCAACGCCTATTCACACGCATCATTCCAACCTCGGGTGTGAAAACCACACCACTTCCAAGAATGAAGATTTTCACCGAATATTTGCATTGTATTACACACACAACTATACTTCGGTTGCCAACTTCAGCCACCTCACTTCCATTGCACCATTCATCTTTTATGAATCCTGGACTCTACTAAATTTCCCAAAACATAGAATCTTCTTTTCACAAGAATGACTATCTTCAGGAACGACGGGTGTCAAGGGGGCAGGTCGAGGGCAGCGCACTCGTTTCTTTTTTTTTGTAACTCATTGGTTTTCACGCAATCTGGCGCATTAGCTCGCTGCCTCTTTCCTCATCTTCAGCCCTTGAAAATTCTCTGTAAAACAACTCAAAATTTCACTGAGAAATAGTCAAAATCCGCTGGAAAAATCCCACCGAAAACACAAATTTTCCCTATGCAGAATCGGCTGTCGGCTGTCTCTCTGATCGGCTGTCGGAAGCCTTTGTCTTCCGCAATGGCAGATGGAAAACTGCTTTCTCTTCCGCAAAATTGGACGTCAAATCACTTTCCTTTCCAATGGGCAGAAGTTCACTTCGTGGATTCTTCCGCAACGGCGGCTCCCTGGAAGCTCCAATCCTTCCACAACGGCGACTCCCCAGAACGTTTTTCCTTTCGATTGGCGCACTTTCTCTTGCGGCGTCGGCAGTCTTTTTGATCGGCTGGAAAATGCCTTCAGCTTCCGCAACGGCGGATGGAAAACTTCACCAATTCGTCCGCAACAGCGAACGACCACCTCACCAGCTCTTCCGATTTGGCACTTTCATCGAACGTCGGTGGAATTTCACATCGGATGCCGAATAGCTTTGCCGTCTGCAACGGCGGACAAAAGATCACTCTTGCCTCCGATTTCCCAACACTTAGACAAATTTTCAAAATTTGTCTTTCTTCGACCGCGTTGGCTGTCGGCGGTCTTTCTAGATTGGAATCCTTATTGCTTCCACTTCCGAAATGACGGATAGAAGACTTCTAACCCTTCCGCAATGGCGGAAGTCTTTCCTCTAGTGGCCCGACTGTTCCATACTTAGCCAAATTTTAAATCTTTCTGCGGCGTCGACGATCGAACGGATTTCGAGTCAGATGTGGAATCGCTCCGCCGTCTGCAACGGCGGCACTTCCGAAATTCTTCCGCAACGTCGGAGGTTAACTCCGTGAATCCTTCCGCAACGGTCGGACGGGAAACTTCACCCATTCATCCGCAATGGTGGACAACCATTCCGCCAGTCCTTCCGCAACGGTAGAATTCCACTTCCTCCAATGGTCCGACCACTCAACCCTTAGACCGTTTTCTAAACTTGTTTTCCCACTGTTGTTCTGCTAGACATAGAGGGTAATTCTGCCCTCTATCAGTGGCTCTTTCTTGGCCCATAGACGCCCATTGCTCAACTTAGAGCTCTGATACCATACTGTCACGCTCCCATCCCTCAAACCGGCGAAGAGGACGCGACGAACATCAAAAACAGACCGGGAAATCGCCCCATGAACATAATCAGGAAAATCCATGCTGAAATTAAAACTTACAGGATGCATATTAAGATTCCTAAGCATACACAATTGCCTGAATCCTCAATCATACAGCGGAAGCAAAATGCATACATCTCCAGCATCCACATGTTCATCATGATTATTCAATTAACATAATATATAATTGCAGAGATGAAATACAGACAGTAGGCTTATCTTTTGGTGAAGAATTCACCTGCAACCAGCTACGTCACTGCAACGTTCCACCCAACCATAGGCCAGCTTTCTCATCAATCTCTCAGCAAAGCTTCCACCCCCGAGCTGGGCATGATTCCTCCAGAATAAGGGACAATTGTAGGCTTACACATAGCCAAGGGGACACAAAACAACAGGGAAGCACTGTTGGGTTTATCAGGCTGTCCACCAATTAGCCAAGCCAACGCAGCCCAAAGGCCAACCACTGCATACACGCAGGAACAATCCCTTCACAGCTCCTGTGAAGAGGCAAAGGCAACCATGGATAATTCCAAACCGAAGATGAGCACAGCTCAAGCCACAAGACAACACGACGGTTGTTCTTGGCCCTAATGTGGCCAAAACAACTCAGCCACAACACCCAAAACCAAGGCGATTCAACAGCCCAATTTCACAATAAAAACAGTGAATAATGGCAACAATTCACAGCCCATAGTGAATAGGAAACAACACTCCCAGCATAATCATGGGGGACTCAACCAACGATTGTGGCAATCAACGATCACAGCTCACAATTCCAACTATGGCAGCTACACATGGTCCCAAATAGCAGGGAAACTCAGACGTAGACCACTACAGAAAAATGGCTCACCACAAATACGCAGTGGCCCAAAACGCAATTGGACACCACAGCCAACAAAAACGTGGGGAAGACAACAGCCCCAAATGAAAACAGTGAGCACGGCTCACAACATGGGAAACCGACCTCAAAGGTCCGTGCGTGAGGAAAATCTTGCACCCAACAGCAAAATGCACGGGAAAAACATACCCGATTTCTCCGTGAGGATTCCAGCCTATGCGTGAGGGGAAAATAGCCTCTTTCTGCGTGCGAATCAACAGGCCATAGGAGGACGAACAGACCTCTGCGTGAGGAAGAACAGACCACCACCCCGTGTGAGGAGGACAAACAGACAGGGAGAGAATGGAGTCATGGGTGGAGTGGGCATGTGGGTAAGGGACTGACAGTCCTGCCACCCCACTCCCAAAGGCAATAACTGCCCATCCACCAGTAGCCATAACTGCCCAACTACCCAACAGAACATTAAATAGGTTGGAAGAGGTTGGATGAGACAAGAAAGGTGGAAAAACAAACAAGGTAATAAAACATGGGGTTTTTCCCCCATAACCAAGGTTTGACATCCCCATCCCTTATCCTTTGGAACCATGCCCTTTTCATTCAACGTTGCACTGCTGTAGCTAGTTGTGGTTTTAGTTTTAATTGATGTGCATATTTACATGATGCCGAATTTATAATGTGCCAAATGGCACGATAAACCATCGGCAACTACCTATTGCTGAAACATACATACACAAATCGATGGTGGGGCTTTTGCCTTTAGCTCCTCACCACGATTAATTACATCATATACATCATGCAAACGGGGTCAAAACCGGGGACATTACACGTTTGAAGTCTCGCTAAGCCATTGAAAATGTTTTTACAATTTACTCACTTGGGCCCTCTTTCAGTGGTTTACCTTTATCCTGCATTCAACTATTAGCTGCTGAAACAAAGCCTTTCGATGGCTAATGAGCTATTAGGAACCCTTCCTAAGCCACCAGAAGCAATAACTTCCAAATTTTTCAACCATAGCAAAAACAGAGACCTTTAATTTGTTAGTCATCCTCAAATATTTCATTACATGAATCGAATTCTTCATACTATCAAAATAGATTTATTTTGGGAGATAACACCAGGACCGAAGGAAAATCGAAAACCCCATAGTAAAACCCCAACTAGTGACGTGATGCAACTCAGACCCACCCATAAAGATGAGAGTTTACAAGGGTAATCTTGTGTAACAGGATTAGCGTGGCTATTATAGTATCTCCCATGAACTAGCTACGAAGCTCTGAGCCACGCTACTCCTTGCTAACCCTGTCACCTGCAACCACCGGTAGTAATCTAAGTGAGAAGTATGGCAATCGTGGCCATGCTACGAAATAACGACAATGCTGCTAAAACCCAATGAAGCCTTACCTCTGTCAACCTGGAAGTCGCCTTCATCCACTATGCATAGCCAAGACCAAACAAACAACAAGCCAAGCAAAATGACCAAGTCTTTCATGGAGCCAACCCCTAAGCTTGGGTTGCCCCAAATCCCAAGACGGACTAATGGTGCCAGCTTGGTGTCCACTATCAACCCAAAACCCAAATCTCTATAGTTTGAAATCAATTCAATATCGATGGTCTCTTTCCCATGCAAAGTCTTAAACCCCATTGTGTAACGTTCAAACCATATAGTAAAATTCGCCACCCCACAACTTATTACATGGTATAATATTATATACACTGTATACCCTAGGCTTATGCCTTAAACCTTTCCTTTCCATTTCCCTAAGCATGCAACTTAGAACCATGGCATATGAAATATGCCATGGTATTATGGTTATGTATAAAATCAAGATTTGGTCTTTTAGCCAAAGTTTACAATCTGCCAGGAATAAGTAAAAGATGTATTACTACTTTTAAATACAATAAACATGAATTACAAATAGATTAAGATAGGAGTAGTGGACCGTAATTACATAATGAATAGTAGGTGTCGCATAGATAATCTATCTAGGTGTATAAATGATAAACATAGTAATTACCTCGTTATCAAGCTGAGTCTGTAAGAAACCATAAAAAGAACTAGTAAGTGTTTTTAATGATCAAAACGTTCAACACTCCTTAAACAAGTCTCCGTCGCTAAGTATAATCTGTATAGAATGAAAGAGGTGCCTTAATTTGAATAGAACTAAGTAAGCCTGCTAGACAAGTAGACATTTTATCTCTCAGATAGCCACATGGGAGAACTAGTTCCACCAATCTGCCCACTTTAGTTCCAGGAACAAAGTTAAGTTAGAACCAAGTAAATAACAAGTAAACATATGTAGAAATGAATGAAGTATATAACCAAGTAACTAACACATACACAACAATGTGTAAACATGAGATTAGATTAGTAATCAGATCCATGACATCTTAAAAACAACACAATAATAATCATAACTGAAAGTAAGATGATAGAATGTAAGAACAACTTACGAACAAAGAGTGGTACATTTAGTGTGCATTATATTCCACGAGTTCAATAATGTCCAACATAGGTAGTTTTTACTAGCGTAATTATTTTTCTATTTTTTATTTTCAAATTTTGGGGACATTACATGCATTATCTAGAATTGGCAACAATAGTCATTAGAGGAAATTTGGGGTCTAAAATGGGCCTTATAAGAAAATGTGCCAAAATAAGTTTTTGTGAGTTGGAATTCAAGAACCAATAGAATTTCAATAAAATAAGTCAACCATAATGGTAGAATTGACATATTTGTCATTAAAAAAAACTACTTTTTCTGTTTGTATTTTCGACATATCTCATTGTGTTTTTACTCAAATTTCAATCGGGAGAGCTCGTTGGATGCGGAATTTGATTCCGCATCCAACAAGTACCCACACTGCATACTTTTGACGGACCCCGCTACCCCAAAAACAAGAAATACCTGAAA
>LPNX010273821.1:12791-28533 GCA_001517045.1 Pseudotsuga menziesii
TCGGGATGCAACACTAGGTGCAAATCTAGATGCAAAATATGACGTAAAACGAGATGAAACATTTGGCATAAACATGGATACAAAAAAAGACGTAAAACAAGATACAAAATTAGATGCAAATGGGGATGCAACATTATAAGTAAATTTGGATGCAAAACTAGACGCAATATTGGGCCTAAAATTGGATGCAAACCTAGATGCAGAATTGGACACATAATTTTATGTAAAACATGGTGCAAAGTTGGGTGCAAGACTCGATGAAAAACTAGGAGCAAAATAAGACGCAACATTGGATGCAAAAATGAGCGCGAAACTGGGTGCAAACAAGGATGTAACAAAGGACGCAAAAAAAGATGCAATAGAAGTTGAAAAATTGGGCGCAAATAAAGGCGTAACATTAGATGCAAAAAATTGGGTGAAAAAATGGACACAAAAATGGATGTTAAAAAGGACGGAAAAAAAGATGCAATAGACGGCATTTTACGAAAATGTACAATAGCGCCTGGTTTAGCGCCGGATTGTTCACCACAATTAGGAAAAAAATTACACTAAAATCTAGCGCTAAATTCGACGCTAAATCCAGTTTTTGTTGTAGTGGTAGTGGTTGGTCTTCGGATTGTTGAGAGTAGGATTAGAGGCTGGGTATGCTTGAGAAAACTGGTGTTTGGAGCCACTTAGACAAAGTTAGACTGTTGGCTTTCTTCTCCACAAGCCTTGAAGAGTATTGGAAAGGGAAGTTAAGGCCTGAGGAACTGTGAAGCAGAGAAAGGAATGATTCCTGTTGATGGGTGTGTGGATGTCTTAGAAGTCCAGTTAACTCTGGTGTAGGCATCCTTAGCTCTCCATTGAGGCCACCGGCTTAGCATTTATCCTTTCTTAGCTCCTTGATGGCCCGATAAACCCTACTGTGTGGGCTTGGTTGATTTGTGTACTTTGGCTATGTGTAAGCCTGCTTTGACCCTTATTCCTTGAGGAATCATGCCCAGCTCAGGGGTGGCAGTGTTGCTGAGAGATTGATGAGAACGTTGGCCTATGGTTGGGTGGAATGTTGTAGCAACGTAGTTGGTTGTGGGACAAATTTTTTTTAAGATGAGTGTTCTTGACTATTCCGTCTCTGCATTTATATTTACTGATTAATGAATATGATGAACATGTGGTATGCTTGAATGAACGTATGTTTGCTTCCGTTATGTATATGAAGGATTATGCATCTTAGTATGTTTTATGTTTTAAGCTTTATATTTTAGCTTTATATGCCTGTTCATGTTCATGGGGCTATTTTCCCGGAGGTTTTTGTTTGTTTGGTAGCATCCTCTTGCCGGTCAGAGAGTCAGGGACGTTACATAACATGTTACAATACCTGCAGCAAAATGCCCCAAATTTGTTTCTACGCGTCTTCCTAAAGTGTGACATAAAACAACTCAGGATGCTACAGTGCTAAAACTACATTCTTTCATGACTCAGAAGATACAAGAATATACATCAATAGCCTACCCATCTTTACATTTTCACAAACCATCCTTTCTACAATGCATTTGATTTATTTGGTGTGTGCCCTCAGTAAATATTGAGTTAGTTCTCTATAGGGTTTGAATCATGAGGTATAGGTTCAACATCACCAGAAGAATTCTGAGGACCTTGAATGGGTGTTGTTGCTGGTATTTCCTTCTATCCAGAGTCTCCATTTGTTGTCTTGTCTGATTTGCGAGGGCTCACCATTGCTTTTTTCACTCCTTCAATTTTTTCAGTTGTCCCTGGTGCTGTTCCAACAGGATTGGCAGGGTTTACAGATTCTATCATCAAGGAAGAGATTGAATCTCTAGATGCATATCATGAATTCCCACACTTCAAACACTCAAAGCTAGAATTTGCAGGCTGCATATCAGCATGAAGCCTAATGATGAAAACATCCATAATTTTATGGTACGACATATCTTAAGGCCTACCTTAGTTGGTCTTCAGTAACCTCTGCAATGCCCAAACCCCAAATCAGCGATTAACATGACAACTACCTCAATGAGTGGAAGCAAGGAACAGACCAGCGGGAAGGGGGCGCATCAAAATATGATGAACCATTTTGGCACTACTTCAATGGTGTAACACCCCAGTTTTGACCCCGTTGCATTAGATGTATATGATGATGTATATATTGTAAATGATCATGGTGTGCAGCTAAAGGCCAAGGCCCCACCGTTGATCGGTTATGCTATGTTTTGGATTTAAATTGTCACCGATGGTATATCAGGGCATGTGGCATATACTATGTTGGTCATCATGTAAATACGCATCTAGAATTAATTAAATGAACCCGACCAGCTACGATCGCGGCAACTAAAATGAGAAAGGGGCATGATTTTCACAAGGATAAGGATGTGGGGGAATTTGTCAAACCTTGGCCAATGGGGTAAAAATCCATGTGTCACCTTTCTTTGTTTACCCAACCACCTCCATTGAAGAATGGCTGTTGGTGGTTGAAGCAGTTAATTGTTTTGGGAGTGGGGTGACAGGACTGTCAGTCCTTGCCTCCACACACACTCCATCCACGTTTGACTTCACTATGGCAGGAAAAACCTTCACGCACTCACTACTACGCAGGCCTCACGATTGTCTGTACACCTCCACGCACAGGATTTACCTGGTTTTCACTCCCGCAGACACATTCTCCTCTCCACGCCTGTGCTGAACACTTAGGCACATCTAATTGCGTCCTCTCTGTAGGTTGTTCGTCCTCACACAGGAGCGAAATTTACCCACACTCACGCACAGGATTTTCCTGGTTTTACCCACGTAGTTTTTCCTCTGCGGATTGACGGATGGTTTGGCTGTATCTTTCCCTCACGGACTAATCTGTGGGTCCTGCGTTGTGGATTCACTCACGCACAGGCTGGGAGACTGTAATTTCATCCTCAGCGTGGTCTATGTGTGTTTTCCCGGTGACTGCATTTCCCAAGGACGGGTTGTTGTTTTCCCATGTTGTGAGCCACGTCCACTGATCATTTCGGGGACTGTTAATTTCCCCAGGATGTGAGCTGTGTTGCTGCTACGTTTTGGGAATTATTGTAGATGGTTTGGAATTGTCTTCCCTATTTAAGCTGTGACGGCTAAATGATTGCATGAGTGCAATAGTTGGTCTTCGAACTGTATTGGGAGCAGGGTTGGGGGCTTGGTTTGCTTGATAAACCTGGTGGCTGGAAACCACACAGACAGAGCTAGAGGGCTGGCCTTCTTCTCCATCACCCCTGAATAGCACTGGAAGGGAATGCAAGGCCTGAGGGACTGTGTAGCAGAGAAGGGACTGATTCCTTGTTTTGGGTGTGGTGGGTGTCTTAGGGATCAAGCTAGTTCTAGTGTGGGTGTTCTTGGCTCTGTAATGAGCTCACTAACTTAGCATTTAGGCTTTCCCCAACCCCTGGATGGCCTGATAAACCCAACTGTGTTGGCTTGACTGTGTTTTGTGTATCCCTGGCTATGTGTAAGCCTGCTTGTTCCCTTATTCCTTGGAGAATCATGCCCAGCTCAGGGGTGGCAGAGTTGCTGAGAGATTAAGGAGCACGGTGGCCTATGGCTGGGTGGAACGTTGCAGCGGCGTAGTTGGATGCGGAGCGAGTTCTTAGAAGATAAGTGATCTTGCCCATTTTTACTTCTGCAACCATAATTTATGTTAATGAATGTAATGAACATGTTGAGTGAATGCTTGTGTGAATGCATGATGATTCCGCTGTGCATGATAAATAACGATAGCTGTGTATGATGAACAATGGCATTTGTGCATGTTTTATCTTAATGCATTCCCTGCAGCATTCTGTTTATGCAATTTTATTCATGTACATGTTCATGGGCTCTTAGCCCTCATGTTTAACGCCATGGTGATCGCGTCCTCTTCGCCGGTCGGAGGCATGGGGACGTGACAAATGGCCACTTCTTGGAATGCTCAATATTTCTCTGGGTTTTGGCGGGTTTGGCATATATCAATTAAATTTAGAAATGCAAAAAAAACAAAAACTCAAACATACATAAGAAAATTAATTAAAATATTCCTCTTTAAATTATATATTTAGGGATGGAATAATGAAAATTATTGAGGAATTCAAAAACAAAAAGTTGAATTGCAATTACAATTTTAAGAACAAACCCCTTATGGGTTTCCTCTGTTTGACCAAGATCAGCGCTACCATTGTGGGTTTCCTCTGTTTGACCGAGATCAGCGCTACCCTTGTGATAATTTCACCCAATAAGTTCAAAAACTGCATGACGCCCGTGACATATTATACACAATGGGCATAGAAAACTGTTACTTACCAGACTGAGTGCCTGTGCTAGTGATCGAAGTGTCTACTTTTGACCTTCTAGAGACACAGATGCCCAAAACCCCATCAATCAACTCGATTGTGCAGGTTTAATCGATGCTCCAGGTATAAATAAGGACAATACCCACATCAGATTCATATAGGTCTCGACACCAATACAATTAATGTGGGATATGCAGGGTGTACACGCAAAGAGAACTAGCCTCCTTGGCTCAGATGGAGATGTGTTTTGTCCTAGATTGAGGAATTTCTTCGATTTTTTCTCAAGATAAGTCTAAATTTTAACATGATGTATTTGGTGAACATAAATCTTTGTTTTGGATCTACGAAGATCCAATTTGACAATCAATGCACATCAAATATGTAGTATGTCTATAAAATTAACATTTTTTTCTTCACTACCATATAAGATAAGAGGTTAATTATTTATTAATAGCTTATGTAATTATGTTTTTATTAAGAAAATTAAAATCAAATATAATTATTTATAATATATACCAAACAAGTTTAAAATGTATATTTATTTCATGTTTACATAGTCTTTAATTAAATTTAGAAATGCCAAAAAACAAAAACTCAAACATATATAAGAAAATTAATTAAAATATTCCTCTCCAAATTCTAGATTTAGGGATGGAATAATGAATGATTGGTGAATTTTTATTATTATTATTTATGATGACCTTAAGTGACATTCGTGAGACATTTTAGTAATAGATATTTTTGGTAGGTTAGCAATCCATTAAAGCAAATAATATCATGTATTTATGAGTATGTTTTAAGTGTACATGATGACAACAATGTATTACTCTCATTGCACTCTCAATTATGATTTTTTCATTTGGATTTTTTTATTGTGGAAGATTTAATGTACCCTAAGTATAATCTGGAGAGGAGAAAGAAGAATATGGAGGTGATTGAAGGATCCTCCTCTTTTCTCCCTCTTAAGCCATAAAACACTCAAGGTCATCACTTGGTCTTTCAAGCATCATTGGATTTCCAATGGTCAATCAAAGAAATGAATGCAAATCTAGTGAGGGGAATATGCATTCTCAAGCTTGGAATGATCATTCCTAGGTTAAGATGGATATGGGCTCATGTCCATACTCAATATCCCATGCACCCGTTGCACCATCTATACTCAATGCGATGTTACAAGTGTACACGGAGTTAAAGGATCACCCAACCGAACTGGACTATAAAATAGCATAGCTCTATCTTAACCCTGAATCTATAAATTTGCAGATATGAATAAAAATATCCCATATGCAAATACAAATGCTACACATATCTTCCACCCGAGATATATGCCATCATCTTGGTGTACTAACTATTTACAAATCTGTTTTTCTTGATACAAATCTCATGCAATTTTACAAAATTCATAATTGCAACTTTAATTTTCTCTTTGGTGCACATTTTCTAGCAAAAACCTAAATGAACTAAGAGACTTCATGACTCAAATTTTCAAACACAAACTAAAAAGTTCGACTAAATCTTGATTAATTTCACTTTTCCATTTTGATTCGAATAGAAGCGGTCTTATAGAGCATGTAGGCCTCAAAGAACATTAAAAAACAAGCATATACATAAATAAAATGAGAAATTCAAGATACCTCATCATTAGCACAGAGCTATAGCCATAATTGGTTGTCATTTTAACATTCGTGCTACTAGCGCTGCCCCAAAATAATAATCCCCAATAGAGTATCAGCCATCGCAATCGACCACAGAGCAGTGGGTTGTCAAAGGGAATCCGCCTAACACTTCCACCAACCTTCTCACGGAAAATATTTATCCCCAAATACGAATCCACCCAACCTTCATTCCCAAAACCCTCATAATTATCCAAACCATCATGCTTCAATTCCACATTTTCCTCAGCTTTCAAAGTGACAATTTTCTTCTTCGCCAACGCCCAAATCCCTCAATTCATCAATGTTCCAACTTGAATTCTCCTCCTCTGCTCTCAATGATTCGAACTATGGATCTCCCCCAAAGGATCCTCTTCTTCATTTTCTACATTGTTTTCGCTCAAATTCTCTAAACGTAGTAAATATCGTCAATGACACAATGGTTTTTAGATTCAATTGGAAGGCCCTCATGGTGGCTTAACAGAAATTGAAGGTATCGATCTCCAAACCATATAAACCCTCTATGCAAACCCCATTCAATCCATTTTTAGTATATGTTCATGAAGTTACGGAGACATTAACCTCACTTACTTATCCTATAGTAGCAACAAAACCTCTCTTCCCGCAGTCTTGTGCATATATGGAAAGTATAGGTATGTATTCGCCATCAAGCATGCCTCAAATAGCCTTAAACCGCGGTAAAAGGGCTTGTTCGTGTACCTTTGAACAATTAGCGTTTATCCTCAATTATAACCTTCATGTGCTAAAATTTCTCCAACAATTGGCAGTCCTTTGCACAAGAAATGGTAGCAAGGAAGCTTTATGGGGTATTGATTGTATGTTCTCAACCTTCATGCTATGAACAAGATTCAATTAATAGTGGATTGACCCTCTTTCATTACATTTTGATTTGAGGGGACAACATTGGGTTAGTCGGGTTCATCTTCACACAGTAACTGACCAGCCCACAAGCTAGGGTATTATAACCAATATTATCAGGGAAAAGTTAAAAATTCACAATAAACCAATAAACTTACCTGTGATTTTAACCTACCTACCTAAGTTTCAGTATCATAACCAATATTATCAAGCAAAAGTTAAAAATTCACAGGGAACCAATATCATGTGATTTTAACCTGCTTACCTAATTAGCTTTAGTATTATAACCGATATTATCACAAAAAAGTTAAAAATTCACAGTAAACCAAGAAACTTACCAGTGATTTTAACGTCCTAGAAATTTTCCTTTGGCATGCGCTTAACGGTTTGCTTTAATGGTGCAACAGGGATAAAGATGGTCAAAAGAAAATTCCTGCAATTGCTTTATTGGATCTCTAAAGATCAAGGTGCATGGCACCAATATTACTAATAAAAGGTAGACAATATACAAAATTTACACTTCATTGTCAAAATTGCAATTTTCCATGACACAATTAAAAATGGCTAACATAAATGACTAATTCATATTCTTCTAGCTAGTCATTTTTTATGTCGTGACTAAATTGACCGTTTATGTTAGTCATTTTTAACTCTGTCACTTATTATCTAGTCATATTTGTTAACTGGTGACTAAATTAGTCGTTAATTTTAGTTGTTTATAATTGGGTCAATCAAAATTGTTCATATTTAGTTTTTAAATCACTTGAAAAACCTGTGGTGACTAGAATTTTTAGTCACGTAGTAGCTAATTCCTCATTTTGTACTAGTGATAATATGATCTTTGATGATACATAATTTGTTTTTTTCATTGACTTGAGGAAATAAGTCAAGGGTAGCTAAAGCTTTATTCAGAAACACTTCCATAGGAACATATGATTCTTGGAAAATAGCCAAATTCTTGGCATACCACACATACTAAATGATAATCACGGGTAAGGCCAAGTACTCAACGTGTTCATCCTTTCGAAGCCAACTAGATAGAGCATCCACCAGATGTGTTCCATGCCAAAGTAAATGAATGCCTCTAACCCTTAAAGCATATCACCACATATTTATGATGTATGGATAAGTAATAAACCAATGATCCATCGATTCACTGTTGGATCTACACAGGGAACACATATAGGCCTAGTCCAATAATGACAAACCATGATCTCTCAGGTAGGGATAGAATGGTGGCGGGCTAGCCAATTTAATAATTTCATTTCCAGGGATAATTTTAGTCGCCAAATAGTGTTATTCCACAATTAGGAATCAAGGTGATCCTCTTTCATACGAAGATAGAGATAACCAAGTTTGGGCACATAAGATCCACCATTCTCATTATAGCTCCATATGAGTTGATCCTCCACTTCATAAAAGTGGATGAAAGAGGATTTTAAAGAACTTAAATAACCATCCCAAATCTGCAAGTCCTCAGGCCACAAGTCCAAATCTCGCACCGACAACCAAATTTGATTATAATATGTTGCATCATGACCAATCCAAATTTGATCTAGGTGGTAGATGTTTCTAGAGTGTAGGTGTAGGCAAATATGATATGATAGGGTGTATTGCAGTGGACAAACAACCCATGGGTCATACCCGATATGTACTTGTCACCCATTACCGATTTTCCATTCAAGGCGACCCCATTAACATGAAAAACTTTGATATTGGAAGACAATCCCTATGTGAAAAGATTTTAACAACAAGATCTATAAATTGTAACTTGAAAGTATTGGAACCGTGCAAAATGGGATTGAAAACTTCCCACAACAAAACCCTATTTCCATGTCTTTGTAGGTCACAAGTTTTAACCCATGCCTTTGTAATTTTAACCCAACTTGCTATCAAAATAATAAAAACAATTTCATCTTTAAGAAAAACACAAAAATTTTTTATTAAAATTTGTTTTTTAGATTATTATCAAATTTATTAAAAAAGCCAACTAAGAGCTATTTTAAATTCCTTGAGAAATGGGTATCTAAATTCAACAAGTGCTTCTAACTTCTAAGAGTGAGAACCAAAACACAAGCATGTGTGTTAAATTCAGTACCAAAAAATACCCACTTGAAAAACAGACTTATCCGCATGGAAGAAAAATCTCACCCACATACTTTTAAAGCAAATAAAAAAATTTCAATCAATTAAGAAAGCTATTAATTTCAGCTATTACATATATTAGGACAGCCCCAACTATACAAATATGCCGATAGACAACCAACCACTTAGTTTTCAGAACATAGCTGGCTGTGATAGTGACTAGTTCCATTGATCAGCTAAACGACGATAGACAGAGTTTTCTTAATTATTTCTTTCCTTTGCCCTCTTGCATTGCTCGTCTCTCTGCTGGACGGTCCCAGACTCCCACGGTTTCATGTAGGATGACCCTTCTTCTAGCATCTACAGCTGGGCGATCATTATGCACATGGCGATATTTTGATACATCACATCCAACGGTATATATGCCATCGATGTATTAAATGCCGATGCTGGGTAAATATTGATTGCCCTCAATCTGCACAGGCGGGCTGAGACTGGAGAGGCATAGTTGCTGATTTTTTTTAACGGAGATGGAGGGGTGGGGCAGCACTGCCACATGGGCCACTTCTCTAAACGCACAACGGAGATAAGGTTCGCCCGAGACGGAGGGATTGGGCTAGGGCTGCCACATCGGACACTTTCCAAACGCACAATCGCGATAAGGCTCACCCTGTATAATAAAACCCTAGAAAATACGTGTGAACATAGTGTGGAATTTAGGTTTTCAATGTTGTATTTGGTGCTTACCAGCCACTACTTCGTGTTTATGTCTTCATCGATCAAATTATGAGCTACATATGAAGCTGTACAGGAGTTTCTCAACTATCTCAGCTATTTCCGAGCGTTTCTTGTTTGGTGTGTTTCATTTGTGTACGACCCTCAAACATGAAATCCAAGAACGACATTGAAGAAGAACAATATGGTTGGATTCTTGAAATTAAAGAATGTCTGGAAGCACAAGAAGAGGAGGAAAAAGAGTCGTGTGTGTCGGTCTTTAATGTCCCGAAAGAGTTGCTGGCGAAGAAGACCGAAGCGTACATTCCACAGTGTGTTTCTATAGGCCCTTATCACCACCTGAGATCTGAGCTTTCTGATATGGAGCGCTACAAACTAGAAGCTGCTCGCAGATTTCAAAAAAGAATCAACGGATTGGGGATGTTTAAATCCGTTGTTGTGGAAGAGTTCAAGAAGCACGACTGGCAAATCCGAAGCTGCTATCACAGGTTTATCGACTATAGAGAAGAATTCTTGTCGTGGTTCATGGCTCTGGATGCAGCCTTTCTTCTCGAGTGTTTGCAATTCTATGTCAGACATGTCGACCAAAGCTACCATTCAGATGTCAAGCAGATGTCAAGCAGCTGGGACGGGTTTTAGATTCGAATGGCACGAGCTCTGCCCACAATTCTGTTCTCAGAGATCTGGTGATGCTCGAAAATCAACTGCCACTATTTCTATTACAAAAACTCTTGGAGGTGCAGTTGGGTTCTAAAGCCAGGGCAGAGGAGAGGCTCGGCAGCCTGCTAAGGCTTGTGTGCCAAGAATTATCGCCTTTCAGCTTCAAGTTGCCAGAGAATTCAAATTGTCACATAACCGAAAGAGGGCACCTGCTCGAGGTGTTGTACTATTCTATTGTTCCCGTTTTCAGCTATCAAGATACAAATCCAACTCTGAAAGAAAATAGTGCGCCTGATACAGCGGACATGTCTACAGTTATACAAGCTTTCAGTCTTCTATGGAAGACTATGTCCTCTCTTAACGTTGGACCCGTCCGATTTCTCACGGGGTTGCCTCGGCGTGCGCTGAACCAGAGGCCTGTGCAATTTGTTATTATGAAATTGCCCTTAAGTCTGCTTTCTACTCTAGGGAATCTACCTGTTATAAGAACTATTAAGAAACCCTTGGCTGTTCTTATCAAAAATGGGAAGAAAGAAACTAAAGGAGAAGTGGAGGAAGAGGGCGTGGAGAAAGAATCATCCGTTAAGCTTATACAGCCTGCTCCAGATGAACTGGACATTCCATCTGTGACCGATTTATACTCTGCGGGAGTCAAATTCTCTCCTACCAATGGCGACCTCACGACAATTCAATTCAATCAGCAGACGGCCACTCTACTTCTCCCCAAAGTAACATTCGACAATAACACAGAGGTAATCCTCAGAAATCTTGTGGCATTTGAAGCTGCTGCGGCACCTGGTCCACTGATTTTCACACGATACGCTGATTTCATGAACGGAATGATCGACAGCGAAGAAGATGTGAGATTGCTACGAGAGAGCGGAATTATTTCCAACAACCTCCGAGGGGACCGAGAGGTTGCGAACCTCTGGAACAGCATTGGTGCGTGCGTTATTCTCACAAAAGTTGGATATCTAGACAAAGTTATAAAAGATGTAAATCATTATTATCATAGAACATGGAAGGTTATAGCTATGGAATTTGTGAAGAAGCATGTATATGTGTCGTGGAAATTGCCATCTTTCCTGGCTGCAGTGATACTTTTGGTAATCACTTGCTTGCAAGCCTTCTGCTCTGTCTATGATTGCAAGAAATGGTTCCGCAAGTACAATTTAGAGTAAATGCCAGATTAATATTGGTAGTCCAAATGCATTGTTACCTTAGAACTGCACTGCAGTTCAATCCAGAAAATACAAGCTCTCAATGTAAGATAAATACATCTTTATCAAATAGAAATTATTGGACAAGGGTGGTCGTTATTTTTTTAATACATACCTTTCAATTTGAAATTTCTAGAAATAAAGACATCTTTGATGATTTGAGAAATAAAGACATTATGAGTAATAAGGAGATTCATTGTCTTCTACTAAACAATAATGAATCCCGTTAAAAAAACTCATGGTTTGATAACATAAATTTATAAATGAATATCATCTGTTTTTTATTGGTTAATAGCTTGTATTCTTTATACCATAAAGAAACAAGAAACCTGTTAACTGACCAAAACCCATAGGTATTTGGCAAAAGTGGATATTTACCTTTACTAACTACCAATAACTTATTCAATAGACCTTCTTATTAATAGGTTTGTATTACTAATAGGTTTGTATTACTACCTAGACTAGTTATGTTGATAGACATTTAGATATTATGTTAGGTATTTATTTCATAGTTATCTTATATTGTTATGCTAAAATGCATTTGGATTAAGATTTAAATAAGTTTCAGTTAAAGGTTAGTTAATAGTGACAATTTGTTTTGGTTTTTTCATATTATTTTTTGTTTATTAAATAGTATTTGTTTTGTGGTTAATAATAATTTGGTATGAATAATGGATATAAAATTATATATTTTAGCTTTTGTTTAATAGCCAATTATATTCACAAAATTAAGTAGTTAATTATACTTATGAACATTCACCTGCCACTTTATTTATGACTATACTAATATTAATAAGTTGTTAAGACTAAACTTTCTTAATCCATTGGGAAAGACCTGCCACATTTAATTATCTTTCGCTCTAAGATTTTGATGTTACCGTTACACTTGTTTCACATTTAATTATCTTTCAATCTAAGATTTTCATGTTACCATTACACTTGTTTGATCCCTGAATCTGTTTAAGCCATTTCTCATTAATGAAGCTGATTAAAATTATTCCACTTCTGGCTGTTTCAGTTTTCAATCAGGTGTTGATTTTTCATTAATGAAACGGATTAAAATCGTTACACTTCTCGCCGTTTCAGTTTTCAGTAGTGGTTGTTAAATCGGGTTTCCTCCCAGTTTCAGTTTTCAATCGCGGAATACAATTGTTCTACTTCTGGCCGTTTCAGTTTTCAATAACTTTTGCTAAATCGAGTTTCCCGTCAATTTCAGTTTTTAGTTGTTGTTGAATCGAGAGTTTTGCTTCAAAGCGGAAGCAATGGATCGAATCCCACACCCTCCGCTGACAATAAAGCGAATATCTTTATGGATATTATTGTGCACGCAGGTGGAAAATTATAAGTGTTGGTGCGGCTGAAAAGACCCACTTTTGCTTTACCAGATGAGTTAAATGGGTTTTTTCGAAATCCTGATCGTAACGAAACGGGATTTCTCGAAAAATTGGTCGTAACGATGCAATCAAAGGATCCTGTAGTATAATTTCATAGGATAGCAAATGGTTTGTAGCCTTAATTTATGAAAAAAATTGATTTGGTAAGGGGTTTTTTTTCATATGATTAGTATATTTATTTAACTTATTGTTGGTGAACAACGCTAGGTTATAATTTAAGTGTCACTGCTAAGTTATAAGTTATTTGTTCTTATCTTCTTTTAATTAAATGAGTTTTTTATCATAAATTGTGAGTTAGTCATCCATCAACTCACAGTTATATATGCATGAGATATCAGTTATATATGAATACACTTGTCTCATACTCTAGAAAAAACACAAATGCCTATCCACCCCAAAATCTCAAATAAAAACACCTATATGTGTAATTATGGTAAAACACTAGAGGGCTTGATACCATAGCAATGGTAAATAGTATATTAAAGCTCAAACCACATGGAAACATTTCAAAACCATAATGCAATGTGTTAAAGATTATCAAAAGAATGAAGAAGGAATGGTGGAACACCACTTGGCATATTGATTACCTTCTCATTATTAAGCAACAACATATATATGATTAAATAACAACAATACCATAGGCCAATACTATGGGCCAAAATATACGTAGAACATCTTCAACACTGTCAATGCATTAGTGCTCTCTCTCATATTCAAATGTAGTTGTTTGGTGAACATATCAGCCAACTCCTCCTTAGAGCCACAAAACTATAAAGAAATTTGTCCAGCATTGACTAACTCACAAATGAAATGACAACGAGTGTCAATGTGTTTGCTTTTTCTATGAAATGCATTATGTTTGGACAATTGTATTACAGAGCTATTATCACTATAAATATAAGTTGGATCATTTCAATGTGTCCCATGTCCAGCCGCAGACAGACAGGCAGACAGAGAGAGTAAACGAAATTGTAGAGGACATGCTCCGAATGTATGTCATGAACAACCCCACGAAGAGGGAGGATTGCTTGCACCTCGCAGAGTTTGCGTATAACAATGGTTATCAGATCTTCGTCAAGATGAGTCCCTTTGAGGTAGTCTATGGACGGAAGTGTAGAACACCCGTTACTTGGGATAGCCCGGTGGATCGACTCATGTTAGGGCCTGATTTGTTGATGGATTTGGAACAGTTGGTTATCAAGGTCTAGGTGAAACTTAAAGAAGCACAAGACCATTAAAAACGTTACGTGGATCAGAAAAAAAAAAGATAAGGGATTTCAAATAGGCGATCATGTTTACTTGAAAGTAAAAGCAAAATGAAGCTCATTGAGCTTGGGTAGGTGCAGTAAGTTAGACCTAGATTTTGTGGAACTTTTGAAATACTGGCCAAGAAAGGGCCATTGGCTTATGAACTAGTGTTTCCCATGCATGTAAGAGTCCACGATGTTTTCCATGCATCTTTGTTAAAGAAATATGTTTATGATACTAAACATGTTGTTGATTGGTCCCTGTTACAGGTGGAACCTGAAGGGGAGTTTTCCCCTAAGCCTACTCATATACTGGACAAGAGAGAAGTGCAGCTTCAGAAGCGCACCATGGTCTAGTTGAAAGTGCAGTGGAAGCACTTTGAGGCTGATGAGGCTACCTGGGAGGACGAGGCCACCATAAGAAAGGCTTACCGTGCCTTGTTTCATGATATCGTTTCGAGTCCTTAGAACACCAGGGACAGTGTTGTTTTAAGCGGGGAGGGATTTATTATCCTGAATTTTGGACCTAAAACTTATAGGCATGTGCCATATTGATTATGATGATTATATTGATGTTTTATTTTTATATTGGGTCAAAGACCCCACTGCATATGAACATGATGATTTGCTTTATATATTGGGCGTAAGCCAATTATTGATGATATATGTATATGTTTGTTTGTGTTGAGCATGGACCCTGAAGCACATGATTGATGAGATGTTTTATGTTGAGCAAGGAGCTCTGGAAGCACTTGAGTGATTGATGAATTGTGTTGAGCGAGAAGCTCTAGAACACATGAGTACTTACCTTTGTGTTGAGAAAGAAGCTCTGCAACACATGAAAAGATAATTGGATGTGTTGGGTATAATCCCTGGAGCCTTCTATGTTGATGTTGAGCATAAGTTCTGGAGCATTGGATCCTTGGCCATTGTATCCCTAGGTGTATCGTACAAGTACATCCTAGCATTAGTGTTGAGCGAAGAGATCTGGAATTGCACTGAGTTGTAACTCCCTGTTAAAGCGTTGAGTATGGGCTCTGGTAAGCGCTAGGGGTTACTGAAAAGAATTTAATAAACTTCTGAGAGAAAACGACTCGAGAAAAATATTGATCTCATCATACTTATTTATAAGTGATTAAATGAAATTTTGAATTTCTGTATTTTCATCAAAGCACTGAAGAGCTACCACGTTATACAAGGGAAATCCAACATGCAAGGATGTTTAGAGTTTCCTAACCTAGTAGACCTAAACCATCTACCTACTTGACCTTAACGATGAAGTGTCATTAAGTCTAGGGATCATGGTATATGATGCCCAAAGACAAAAGTTAACAAAGTGTTATATTATTATGTACTTTATACATGATATGTATAAAGAATTAAATATATTAATCATATAAATAAATGAAAGAAAGAAGAGAAGCTCCATCAATTATTATTTATTACTGTTATCATCAAATTTGCTCCAGCAAAATTCATTAGAGGAATTTTGGGGTCTAAAATGGGCATCCTAAGGAAAATAATAAAATAATAGTTAAAATAATAAAATAATAGTTAAAATAATAAAATAATATTGATTAA
>LPNX010273824.1:0-38249 GCA_001517045.1 Pseudotsuga menziesii
GGATTCAATCTGCCATATCAACAAAATTTAGATCTCCTAAGCAACATGCTAGCTCTGGAACCCAATCAAGAGAAACAGATGACACCAGATTCCAGAATTCGGCAGGAGTTTTTGGCATATTTATTCCTAAACAGTATTACAAAACCTTCCAGGTTTTAGTTAGGTTCATAATTCAAACCAGCCTCAGCACATACAACAGGTCAAGTTGACCCACTGACAACACAAGCTCACTGTCTGCAAGCATAAGAGGGAGACTTTGACCCACAAACTCAATGGGAGGTGTAGCATACTGAAGAGACAAGTTTTGACAGCTTTGTTAATCTCCCACTAACTATTTGTATTGATAAGTATTACGTCAAAGCCATCCCATAGGCATAAAGGCTGTAACTATATCAATAAGAACTAAATCCCTAAAATTTTATACAAATGCAAAATTTTTGGCACAATGTTGTATATTGGAATTGCTATGCTTGAAGGAAGTTGTTATGGACAGGCTGAGAGATAACTTGAGCTCTGTAGATATAAATCCCCACCTATGAAACACAACTGGAAATGGAGGATCAGGTCTGTATTTCTTCTGAGGTCATTCTTCCAAAAGTATCTTTAATCTCCTCTCAATAAATTAGTTAAGAAATCAAGGTTGGTTGGCTGAGAACATTTTGTCTAGTCAAGAACTGGCTAGCAGATATATTTCTACTGGCATTGAATGTTCTAGTTTTGAGAATGAGAAGTCAGTGTCTAACTGATGATCCCATTGGCCATAGTTGATTCTTCGAATGTTTACAAAACTCACCAGGTTTGTCTCAGACTCATTATTTAAAAATCCTTCACATAAAACAAGCCAAGTTCACTCAGTGACAAGTCAAGCTCACTCCCCATAAATCTGGCTCATCAATTGCCAGCTCCACTCGCAAGTACTCATGGGTCGAACTGTTTTTTATGGGAGAAAACATGTATTGATGTCTACAGTGGCAGAACTCATACAACCATGTTTACAAAAGCCCAAATTTACAATCATAAACTCAGTTTTATAATGGATTCTATACCAGTGTCCAGAGTAGTTTTAGCCTTGTTGATATGTTTTGTGGCTTTCCTTCAAACAATGTGACTTAGAACATTATAGTCAGAATATATGGCTTCATCTGCCACAGAGAAACAGAACTGGCTGGCACCTCTGTTTTATGTAGTCCTAGCCTCCTAGGATGTTGGTACAAATGTTCCAATATATCCAAATCCCATGACGAAGAACGCTGCAGCTTGCAGATAAAGATAGATATAGAAGTGATTTTTTCCAAATGCAAGATCATAGGATGCACAGAAGAAGAGATAGACACCAGCAAACAGTTCCAAGATGTGGAGTCTGTAAAAAGGAAAATCAATTAGCCGTGGGCTTTAAAAACAAGTTGGTGATTAAGATGGCTTGTAAATTTTATAGGGGGTAATAAATGCATGCTCCAGTAGAAGACAATTGCAGAATATGGCACAATATATGAGCAGAGGAAATACCTTTCTCCAATTCTTGAGCGATATTTTTTAGTCTACTTCCTAGATTTATGCTTCATGGCATCTCCAAGCTTCTCTGTCACAACCCATTCATTGACACGGCCAGCTTCTAACAATCCAATGATAGTTTCCTTGGTTCGATGCAGAGACATCACATTTTCAAACAAGATCCAGAAAAAAAGCAAATGCAGAGATCTGAAACAACCAACACATCTCATTTAATTATCTGTCCTTGAACAATACAGAAGAGACACCCTTTCTTGTTTTTTCCCATGACAAGTGAGAGGGTCATTACCAGGATATATCTTTTCACTTTTGTATGCATTACAAGGAAAGTATGGATGAAAAGAGGCTGAGGCTACTTACTTGGGAGTGCTTACTGCATTTAATAAAGTGATGATTGAAGGAATGTAAACAGCCCCCCATTTGGGTACTTCGACTTTCGGAACAAGTACAGTTGCAGGAATCACAACACAGTAAAAGGTGAATGTGACAAGGTGAGCCACAATCTTCCTTACAAAGAAGAAGGCATAAATGACATGGAACCTCTTCCACGCTGTAACTTTCTGCAAATCCAAACATTACAATCATCATCAGCAATGGTTTGAGTCTAAATTTCAACTAAATTCTTTTACCCAATCAACATATCTCAACCGAAGAGAGTTTAGATGATTATTAACCTTATTTCTAAGGATCTCCATGATCATCTTTCTAAACAAATTTGCTGGACCACAAGACCAACGGTGCTACTGATAGCAGTATGCTTTGAATGTACTAGGTAATTCATTCTTGACCTGAATGGATTCAAAAGTATTGTCATGAAAATGGAAGACATTTCACATAAATAACAAAAAGCGAGATCCAATCAGTGATATTCACATAACAGGAATTAGACCTCATTCAGATGTTAAAAAACATAGAAGACGGGAAACAAATACCTATAGGTGACCCAAAAGCACCAGGGGGAAGTTGATCAAATTCAACGCCAAGGATAGGGCCATCATCACGTAATGGCTCCCCAAGCTGAGCTTCCACGGCAGCAATAGCCTGGAGGAGTGTTGTGGGATGCAGATGCAGGTTCGGCGCATATCAAATGGTAACCTAAAATTAACACAAATGACCAACATATCAAGATGGGTTCGGCGCTTATCATACCGGGTGTAAATGAGGCTTTTCTAGTTCTATTTTCAAGCTGAATTCTGCATAGGATCACATACATACAAAATGAAAAGAAGAAAACAGAAGCTAGTGAGAAAATGGATGGTTCCCGCGCGCCCTATGTGACTTTTGGTGTTTTTTTTACTAACGCGCCGTCGGTTAAGCGACGGTTCCGCCCCCTATGTTTTTCTTTGGTTGTTTGAATGATTTTTTTGACCAACGCGCCGTCGGTTAAGCGACGGTTATGACAATATCCGTCGCTTAACCGACGTGTGTGGCCACATTTACAAAAAAAAATATATCTTTGTGATTTTTGGTAGGTTTAAAAGAAAAAATCCACGCGCCGTTGGAAGTAACCGTCGAATTTTGGATCGAAATGTAGTAGTGACTGCCTCTGTTTCTGACCAGAGACCTCTTTTATTTGCTTCTTAGTTAGAAGTTGTTCTTGTCATCTTGTTTCCTTTTTTGTTTTGGTATTAGTGCATTAGATTTCTTTTATCTCAGTGTATTTCTTGGTTGTTGTCTGATAGTTGCTACAAGGTTTGGGAGTTGTAGAGTCTTTCATTGCATTTACATATCATTTATTTCAAAAATACAAAAATATTTTATTTTTGGGTTCATGCATTTTTTCATTTGCATAGTACTTGCATTAGGGTTGCTTAGTCGATTAATAGCCAGGTTTTCATATAGGAATGGTTGTGTTATCATTTGAAAGGAAAAAAATATGCATCTCATGTAGTGGCATACCCCTTTTTCACATTTAAAGACAAAATTGCACTTGGAATTATTTCTTAGGTGTGCATATTTACTTTCACTGCTGAGTCACAACATCATTGGTTGCATGGTCATTTCCTTTGAGTAATCACAGCCTCTAAAATGAACTCTTAATTTAAAATGAAGTACAGATTTATATTTTATAGGGTACATCAACAAGCTTATGTTTTAGAGTCTTGGAATAGGTTTTTATGAGTAAATTTCTCCAAGACTACTAAAACAACTAGCTGTCAGTTAAGTTGAGAGAGTGAAATGCTTGGTATAATTAGTGTTCTCAGGAGGCTCCTCTTACAAAGGAGTTAAGCATGAGGCAACATACATGTTTGTGGTGGGGATAGCCCCTTTCCACTCTTTGTGCAATACCATAGATATTTCTAGGATGTTATTTGTATCTGGGGACTTTTGAGGTACTAACCTTTGGTTCTTTCAAGCTTTGGGCTTTGCTACCCTTCCCATATGATAGATCCTTCCTGCAAATGTCCACTTGAGCATTGGTTATATTTTAGTGACCTTAGTTTCCTTACCTTGGTATCGTAGGGGGTACTTGCAGAGGTTATTCTATGAGTGTCCCGACTAGGTAGGGGTCAGACAACACAGTCTCTTTATGCGTTGAAGTTGGGGGCCACTATAATTGGTTACACACCTCCACTTGTATTGTATGGGATTCTCAAGCCTCTCCTATGAGAGACATGTCTACTACATTTGGGAGCTCATTTATCCTCCCCTTGGATTACTTTCATTTTGGATTAGATTCTCTTAGAAGTGTGCTCTGTGTGCAGTAGATTGCTCTAGGGTTCGTAATTAGTTGAGTCTCTTTATTTTTGTGGAGTCATCATGGATCAAGGATAGACATTTTGTCGTTCTCAATGGTTAGCAGGCCTTCCTCCTTCTACGTCTCATCCTCCTTCGTGGAAGAGAGTTAGACAATCTAGGTGGACTCATACTCACTGTGATTCACACACCGGTCTCATCATGAGTCATGCATCCGAGATCCAGGAAGCTCCTCCTTCTCCATCCTCTAGGATGGGGAATGTTCCTTTGAGTGTATATGGGACTCTGAAAGAAACCGGTCCTTTTGAGGTTGGTACATCATATAATTTACAATCCCACTTTCCATATTATGTAAATACTAACCAACTATCTTCTCCTCAAAGTTTGAGTGGTGAGACTCATCTTAATCCTTCTAGCACTAGCACTTTCATATTAGGCATGCCTAACCCTTCAAAACCTTTTCCATCATCTTCCGTACATCATGGTATAGATCCTAGTACTCCACTTGGAAGCACTGCCATTCCTTACCATGCAGATAGGATTTGTAGTGGTCATATTGCACCTTCCACTCCCTTTGTGGGAGGATCTTCATACCCATTACCCAGGCCTAATGCTAGTTTTCTTTTTCACGGAAGAGGACCTAGACATGTGAACATTGAAATAACAACTTACATTCCATCTTATTCTCCATCGTCCACTGCACCTATTCCTTTGAATGCATTTCTCGCGACGCATCCTCCTCATAGCTCACATGGTTCTTTGGGATGGAGTGATACCTCTAGCCATGGGTTCCCTCTTTTACCAGTACCTTTGCATCAAGAGGTTATGTGCCTCCTTATGTGTATCGGGTTCAACCTTTCTATCAGTCTTCTAATTATGCGTATGTAACACCCCAGTCTCAAGGTATACCAAATTATAACATTCCCATGTATCCTTTTATGGGTCAAGTAGGAGGTGGCTATTATCCCACTAGCCAAGGCCATGTTCTTTACAACAACTAGACTTACATGAACCAATATATTCAGGGGTCATGGAACTAGATGGAACAACCTAAGCTCCCTTTCTAAGCTATGTTCAACTGCCTAAATTATCGAAGTTGACCAACAATCTGGTTTCTCATGATCCGACATGGCCAGTCGTCCTTGCCAAGATTCCTTTAGACATTCCAAAATTCGAAGGTAAGATGGTGAGGACCCTGGAGATCACATTACCACTTTCCACCTATGGTTCTCTTCGAATTCGTTGAACCATGATTCTGTTCAATTATGACTTGTTCAATGGACCCTCATGGATCTTGTGATGAAATGGTATATAGAGCTTCCTGGGGGAACATATCGAACATTCACTAACCTAGATATGACTTTTTTGACCAATTTCATATGCCCATGTGTTACAATACCGATACTGAGCTCTTTTTGACATTACGTAAAGAAAAATCCATTCATATATCAGACCATATTCAAGAGTGGCATGGACGAAAGCAGTTGATTAAGGCCAACATTCCATCAGAGTTCCTTTTGCAATGGTTCCTCGAGTATTTATTGCCATATATAGCAAAGGATGTTTCCACATCTGGAGTTATGAATGAGGAACAAGATGTTTCTCGAGCTCAGAAGCTAGACTTGATTTACACTCATTCTGGGATCTTATATGAGATTATTCTGAATGCACCGCGGTCAAATTTTGATCCTAAGGTCAAACCTAGGCCAAATGTTGATGGAATTGTTGGCTCTGTGAGTACTAAACCCATAGACTTGGCTACGAATCAAATGAATAATTTGTCTATTAACCAGCCTGTATAAAGGCAACCTATGGATTTGTATCATCCCACCTAGTTGGTGGATGTACACTCTATGCAATTGTCAAACCATAAGGGTAACTAGTAGCCTAGATGGAACAAGAAAAAGGGAAGAAATAATAGAATAGGTGGGAATATGAATGGAAATTCTAACGATGAAAAGAACAGTAGTGATGTTGGGGGGGACAGGAAGTCTAAACGTAAGGTTAAGTTCCCTTGCAATATTTGTGGGGTATATCACCTCACTTACTTGTTCCCTCGTATCGATGAAGCCTCAAAATTCATTGCACAGATCCCAACTGTGTTAATGGATCCTTTACCTCGTAATTAAAATATGAATTTGAGGACCATGGACTCCGAAAGTGCTTCTGGTGGGAATCAAAACCCTCCAAACACACAAGTTCTTCTTATGGTACAAAGTGATCCATGATTGAATCAACAATTATCTTCTTGGCCTTGACCAAGTTCTTCTTATGTAAGGATTTTAGCCTCATCTCCCTCTGGAACTGGAACCTCTCTACTCATGTAGTTGTCCAATTCATTTTCTTCAGAGAGATCATATACTTCCATGCTTGGAAGTTGTCAACTTCACCAAGGTTATCATCAAGCTGATGTGATAGATCACTTTGAAATGAGAACCTTAAATGAAAATAGCAAAAGATTCGATCTTACTGATTTGAGGTGTCTGTCCTGGTTCCGAAGCTGGATGATCTAGGGTTCGTTAGAGAAACCATGATTTTAAAAACTTGGAATATTTCAGAACTGATTATCTAGAAATATAGACCTCTTCAAGGTCAGCTATCCAATGTACTCCTTTTCTGAAAACAATAGAGGGAAGCTCTTGGAACAGGAATCCCTAGTTTTCCAATTTCTTCTGCAGAAATTCCTAATACTGTTTTTGTGATATATGTGAAATCACTGTTCCTCTATGTCTAAAAATTCACATTAATGTATCCTCTCCAGTCCCTATTCCAAAACCATAGGTTTCATCAGAATTGGTTTCACCAATTGGGACCTATGAGCGTTTTCCCAAGGTCACCTTTTTCAGGACTGTTCAGTATAGTGAAGTTGTATGGACTGCCACATGTCACTGTTTTATCTTTTGGGTCTCAAAATTGGATCATAGAAAGTAAATTCCATGATATTTCTAGAAAATATTTAGAAATTTAATTTTTACCTTTGTATCCTAAGATATAGCAATTCTCCCTAGGTGTCCTATTTAGGGATGAATCCTGGAAGAGGTTGGAACCCTAACTTGGAGGGATCATCTCTCCTAGCATAAAGTGAATATGAGGCTGAATTTTGGACACAATGTAAATTATGATTTTATATTTGGAATATGAAAGTTTCATCTCCTAATCCATCTCCAATCCTGATATATAGTGAATGTACCAAAACTTATTAGTTTTACTATTTAGGGTTTTTTCGGCCCAGGGTCAAACTAGGGTTTGACTTTCCCAGAGTTATACCCAACCAAATTTATTGAACCAGGTCTCTAAACTTAAATTTTGATAAGGAGATAAATCCTATGCCAGGATCACTTAAAATTTCCTCTTCTGTAAGAAGCCCTAACTTCCCACACGAAAAACTGAAAATGTCCGTAATCGAATTCTGCTTCAACAGAAAGATGCGCCCTTCAATGGAGAGTCAGCCTAGCATAATTTTTCTGATGGATTATGGAGAGAAACCAAAAAATTAAGAATCCCTAGATTCTACACTTGCACAATGTCTTCTTCTCAGGTTAGCTCTGATACCATGTTATATTTTTATCATTCAAGCTAGCATTATGATCTTAGGATCTTTAACTGAGAGAATAACATGCAAAACAATAAACACAAGAGATAAGAGACACAAAGAATTTTCCTCGGGGACACCATAAAGGAGAAAACCCCACAACTTCATCAGAGATAGAATCAGCACCAAAATTAAAACTCGAAAACTTAAAGATGATCTCCCGATAGCAATAGTCTCTCTCTTGTCCCAACAACTTCTCTCTCTCACTCATGTGCCCCAATGAGTGAGTGTGTGTGTGATAAATAGAGAGGCTCACTCTCTATTTATATTATTTCTTTCACTTAATGTCCACTCCAATATGTCGGCCTCACTCAACAATTTATTACTAGAGCCGACATCTCTAGGAGAGTCTAATAACCCTAGTTCCCCACAACTTGTGGGGACTTTTCCCCTCCGACCAACAAGGAGGGTTATCCTTAACACAACGGTGGGGACTATTGCCCTAAATTACAATAACTCACCTAGGGTCAACTTCTTTAGGATAGTCTAATAACCCTAGGGCCCCACAACTGCGAGGAATTTAACCATTGATCAATAGGAGGGTTACCCAAAATGACTTGACATGACTTGTTTACATTATAGAAACTCCCGATCGAAACATCGGGGCATGACATGACTCAATTACATTACAAACACTTCCTAGAATAAACATTGGGGTACAATACATAAGATATACAAGTGAATACATTCTGAGGTTACACATACATGGTGACCAGTGCTGAGATGCCAAACAATCATCCCATTTACTCATTGGATACTAATATGGGATCAGCTATTCTCTTGTAGAAGGAGGTAAAGACAGCTACAGTTCACATAACAATGCCTTCATACCCACTCAGGAAGAGCTAGAAGGAGTGTGGGATGTAATTTTTAATGGGGAAGCATGAAAATAAGGGGCAGGAGCTGGAGTTTGGGTCAAACCCTCAAGAGGGAGATATTTAAATTATTCCTACAAAGTTTCCTTCGATTGCATCAATAATGAGGAAAATATGAGGTTATGATGCTAGCAATTCAAGTCTTGAAGGATTTACAACTTAGTAGGGTTGTATTACATGGAGACTCTAAGATGGTAATTAAACAAATGTAGCATGAGTATTAGGCCATACATCCCAGGATGAGAAGCTATAGAAATGGTTCCCAATACTTGATAGAATTTTTTGAGGAGTGCAACTTTAATATGATTCCCGTGTTATAGAATTGTATAGCTGATTCTTCGGCCACTTTTGCTGTTGGTTTCAAGATTACCATGCACCCCAATAGAAAGTATGAGGTTGAAGTTAGGAAAAAACCCTCTGTCTTAGATAATGTTAAGAGTTGGAAAGTATTTGAAGATGACAAACAAATTCAGAACTTCCTTACTCTCACTAGGGATTTTGATGGCTTGAACATTGATGAAAATAATGTACTCCTAGAAGGGCCTACTCTCACCAAGGAATCCCTTCCAAGTCAGGTTGTTATCCCTAGAGAAGTGTCGCAGGTTGATAATGTTGTCCCTGATGAGTGTGTTGAGGGCTGCAAAACTGAAGAAGCTAATGTTCCCAAGTTGGATACGAATGATGGGTAGCAAAAATACATAAACAATCTCTATGGAAAAGATATCCTGCATCTCAAAGGTAACTTTATCCCTAGGGGTTTAGCTCTTTTGGAAAAATGCTTTGACCCAAATGATGTTTCCAAGGAACGTCAACTTGTCCCAAGTTGTTAGGATGTGGAAGATGTTAATATTGGGATAGAAGATCATCCAAAGGTCATAAAAATATCAAGAACACTCTCACCTGAGGCTAAACATAAATACATTGCCCTAATGAAGGAGTACTCATATGTTTTTTCTCGGATCTACAATGATCTCAAGGTGTATGATACCAGAATTATTCAACACACTATACCAATAAAAAATGATTAGATTCCTTTCAAACAAAAGATAACGTGAATGAACCCAATGTTTCTTCCCCTGGTGGAAAAAGAAATAAGGAAACTATTTCAGGAAAAAATCATTGTGGCCCTTAGATTTTCAAGGTGGGTGGCCAATTTGGTCCAAGTGAGGAAGAGGAATGGATAGATAAGGATACGCATTGAATTTAGAAATATGAACAGAGTTTATTTGAAGGATCATTATCCTCTTTTTAAGATGGATCACATTTTGCAGAGGGTAGTGGGCTCCCAAAGGATCTCCACCTTGGATGGATTCTCAGGCTAAGACAGCTTTCACCACTCCCTGTGGAACTTTTATGTACGCAAAAATTACATTTGGACTCATGAATGCAGGGAAAACCTTCTAGAGCCATGGAAATAGATTTTTCTGATGAAAAGGACAAGATTTTGGTCATTTATTTGGACGACGTCATCGTCTTTTCAAATTCTGATGAGGGACACATTGCACACCTGTTGAGAATGTTCAGAAAGTGTAGAAAGTTCAGCATCTCTCTGAATCCAAAGAAGTCATACTTTGCTATGAAGGAAGGGAAGTTGTTTGGACACATAATTTCTCAATAAGGCATCAAAATAGACCCAAATAGGGTGGAGGCAATTCATAAAATTGAACTCCCTCGGAAGAAGGTTGATGTTCAGTCCTTTCTGGGGAAGGTGAATTTTTTGAGAAAGTTCATTGTTTCCTTTGCTGAAATAGTGAGGTGTATAACTAACATGTTGGGAAAGGACAAAGAGATCAATTGGATACTTAAAGCAAAACAGTCCTTTGAATACATAAAGAATGATATTTCAGAAGCACCTGTGTTGGCAAACCCTGAATTCTACAAATATTTCTGCATATTCTCGTTTGCTATAGAGCACATAGTGGCAGGGGTATTGTTACAGAAGAATCATGAAGGAAATGAGCAGCCCATTTCTTTATACAACAAAACATTGCATGATGTTCCACTGAAATACAACATCCTGATAAGCAGGATTATGCTCCGGTGCACGCCTTGAAGGAATTATGACTATACATCCTGCATTCTCATATTATTTCTCACATCCCCACCATTGTAGTAAAGGATATTATAAGCCAACCAGACCCTGATGGAAGAAGGATAAAATGGATAGAAATATTAATTGAATATGACTTGGATATTAAACCCATGAAGTTTATTAAAGGCCATGGACTAGCCAGACTCATGGAACGGTATAAATGTGATGCTCTCATCCTGAACATGATTGTTGAATTTTCAATAGAAAGGAAAAACCCTAAGAAGAAACCAGAACCATAAGTGGCTGAACATTTCCTATCATCCCCATGGTATACTGACATAATATTTGTATTGCAGCATCTACAATCTCCATAGAATATGGACAGAACAAGGGTCAAGTTTCTCAAACATAAAGCAGCAATATTTTTCATCTTAAATGGGAATTTGTATTGGAAAGAGCCAGGAGGAGTCCTATTGAACTATGTAAATAAGTAGGAGTCAAAGAAGCTCATCAAAGAGTTTCATGCAGAGGAATCTGGAGGTCATCATTATTGGAAGACCACTATGAATAAGATCATGAGGGAAGGTTTTTATGGGCCCACTATCTTTTTTTATACTCACAAATAGGTTGTTTCCTACCATAAGTGTCAGATCTTTGAAGGAAGGAGGAAGCTTCTCCCATTACCTTTGAATCCCATACATGTTGAGGACCCTTTCTAGCAATGGGGGATGGAATTCATTGGAGAAATAAATCCATCTTCATCAGGGCATCACAGGTGGATTCTCATTGCCACTTATTATTTCACTAAATGGAATGAATCCATCCCACCACGAAGGCCATCGAGAAAGTAATTATGCATTTTATAAAGGAGCACATCTTGTCAAGGTTTGGGGTTCCTAGGAAGTTGATCACTGATAATGATGTTGCATTAAAATCAAATAATATGGTTGAATTCTTCTTTAAATATCACATATAGTTGGGGCATTCCATAGCCTATAATACAGAGGGAAATGGGCTGGCGGAATCTTCAAATAAGAGCCTAATGAGGATCAACAAAAATCTACTACAGGATAACAAGAAGGCCTGGCACACAAAGTTGATTCATGCTTTGTGGGATGACATAATTAGTATAAAGAAATCCATTGGCACTTCACCATTCCAACTTGTTTATGGTTCTAAGGTAATATTTCCTAGTTCCTTGAGTTTTTCAGTGATGAGATTGTTACAGGAGAATAAAATGAAAGCCATCCAACTCAGAGAAGGATGTATCAATTCGTTGAACTGCAGTAGCAAAGAGAGAAATTTTTTAATAGAAATCATAAATTTCAAGATAAAATGAAAGAGATCTTTGACAAGAGGACAAATACTAATGATTTCCATATGGGTGATGTAGTTTTTCTATGGGATGCACCCCATTAAGATAAAAGAAAGCATGGAAAGTTTGATCACCGATGGAAGGGCCCTTACATAGTTGTAGGTTTTAGAGTGAAGAATGCCTACGTACTTGAGGAAATGGAGTGTGGTCTGGTATTTGGAGCTCCTGTAAATAGAAGGCTCCTCAAGCACTACTTTTCTGTAATGTAAGTTCAGTTTCACATGTCATTGTATATACCATTTCATTTTAACATTGTGTATGTGGACGACTCTTTGACAAACTTAAAGCCTGAGATGAAGGCAGCAAGGTCTCCAGGGGAGCTGTCATTTGGTTTTCTTTTTGTGCCGATGTGAAGTTATAGGAACTAGAACAAATTTTGAGACGATGGGAATTTGGGATAAAGAAGGATAGTGTAGTTTGTTGTGGTTTTTTAAGAGCAAAGGGCCTAAATGGAGCAGGAATTTGGTCTACGGGGTTCTTTTCTACCTCACAAGGAGGATAGCATCCCTAAGTTGGAGCCGTTGTTAGCACTTGTACTAAAATTTGAGGATTTTTACAAATACCTTCACACTAATTCCCCTGTAACAGATTAAGATGGTGAAAAATAAAGGGTAAGGGGAAAAATTTCATATCTTATGACCTAAAGGTATGCAAAAAGGGGTTTTGAAGTGTTTATAAGGATTGTTCCTAAGCTTGAATGTCAAAATGGTAAAAAAATCCTTAGACGCGACCTTGGATACAAGCCTTATATGGAAAAAAGCAGAATCGAAAAGTTAGGAGTAGAAAGATAAAAATTGAGCCTCAATAAAGTTGAAAATAAACTCTCCATGATCTGTTTTTTTGCTATTTGGTGGAATCGAAATGCATAAGGTGGAAAAGCTGAAATTTCAGTCGTAAAAGTTTATGAACCCGTTTTGCATGATTCACGGGATCAACGGTCCAGAAATCTTCTTCCTCTAACCTCAGATCAACGTTCCAGAATGATCCTGAAAGACAGGGGCAAAAGCAGAAAATACAGAAATTTGGTGGCAGTAAGTTGAAATTATGCATTTCGTCATCTACAGGATTGACAGTCTAGAAGGTTTCTATAGAAGATCAACAGAACGGAAAGGAGTAGAAATTCAGAAGTGGAAAGATCAAAATTAAGCTTCGTGAAAGCAGAAGTCCCATTTTCCTCGATCCACAGCCCGTAGTTGAACCCAGATCAATGGCTCGAAAAGCTTCTACATAAGATCGACGGTGCAGAAAATGGAAACATGTGCATGGGATAAGTAGATTTCCCAATCTGTGAAATTTGGTGGGACTAAAAGCACTTCCATAGTAAATATAGGGGAAGATTAATGAATGTCATCCATTCACGTATCTCCGATGAGATCCAACGGTGTACACACAAATCACTAAAAAAACTTGCACACTCAAAGTCAGAGAGGGCCTACGTGATGGGGAATGTTTGTAAATGATGTGTGCCCTCCACATTGGATATCGCGCTCAAAGGTTGAGGTTACAAAGGTCACAATTATGGAGCATAATGGTTTAAAGGGATAATAAACTTAACATTAACCATGTAACCTGGTATTTGAAATCAAATGGTCTTTTGTTGTTCCTTCCACCCTGCAACTCCAATGTCTTCCAAGCACGAGTCATTTAGATACTATTGCAACCTTTAGAGGTGTTGACCATTACCACTAGGTACTTGTTCACCATTTATCAACTTTTGTATTTTGTAGTTCAACCAATTGACAATTACGCCATGGTCTAGTCTGTGAAAATCCTTGATCTTTCCGAGGAAATCATCTACGCTCGACTGTATGACACTCATGATTCTAGTTTGCAGTTTTCCAACGTCAGTGATGCCCATAATTCTTTTTCATCACCATTCAGAGACCAGTCAAAATTGTTGGTAAACTTAAATTCATCCTTAATAGGGTTCACATTATAACAATTGCCCCATTTTCTAGATATTCCAAAGGGAAGCCTCCAACTAGTTTTCCACTATGAAGGCCATCCTAGATGATACCCACTCCCATGTTGTCTGTAAAATTACATGAAAATCCAATAGGGTTTCCCTGGGTCTCTCCGAAGCTCAAAATTAAGCCCTGATCCCCTTCACCAAATCAAGGTTTCAGCAGGTGTTCTAGAAGGCCAGCCTAGAATCCAAGAACAAATTGTTGCATACCATTTTGAAAACCCAAACTCCCTCAGAGACCCTTATCACCCCAGTTTTCTCTGAATTGTTCATAAAACCTGTCATGTCAGCCATCTCCCTATTGAGTCAAATCCTAGGTCTTGATAGTGATATCATGTTCAATGAAGTAAAGTTAGGCATCCTCCTTTACCCGAGTCAATCTAAAGAAGCAATTAAGTTCGATGAGTTCTTGGCCAAAGAGATCAATTCTCAGCTTGATAAGTTTCATTTGGATAAGCACTTCAGATACCAGGTGTACATATTCTCCATCATAGTAAGTTCAAATAGGAAGTCCCTTGAGGACATGGATCCATGGGTGTTCAAGGATTGCCCTGGTCCCTCTAAAAAATCCAAGACTGGTCTTATGCCCTTTTCATTGACAGGATCATCCTCAGAATCTCCAAACTATTCAACCATAAAGAGAAGTGGATATCAGAAGACATGAAAGTTTCCCTGTATCAAGAAAGCATTGGAAATTGGTTTATGACGTAGAAGTATTTAGGGATTACGGTATATGGTTTTTCGGTTGCCCCATTCATGCTTCTAGTTTTCCTAACTCCTTCGGTATGCAAGATGGACCAGTTCTCAATCCCAAACAAGATTGTTTTCTATAAGGGAGTTATTGATCTCATATATGCTGACCTAACCAAGGAGGCATTAGCCTATCTCAAGTCCCAACAGAGGGTGGCTAAATTGGAGACTCAACTGAAGTAGGAAAAGGAAAAAATTAAGGCTTCAAACCTGAAGAAAAAACTCTTACAGGGACCAGGTGGAAGATCTCACTACATATAACTCTCTGCTACAACCACTTGCAAGAGAGAACCCTATTTCAAAAAAGCAACCTATTCCTACAGGGCATCCTACTTCATCAGCTCAACCTCTAGCAAAAATATAGCCTTACAAAAAGAGGAGCAAGATACCTCTCAAGGACATCCAAATCCCTCCCCAAACTGTGTAATTGCAAGGAGAGATTGAGACATTATAGCATTAATTTTTGGGTCTCAAAGGATGCCTTGTTGTGTTGGAGGTTAACAAGTGTACGTGGGAAGAAGAGAAATGATAAATGTAGGAAATAATAGACAAGTTAAATGAATATAGAGCCCCTGAAGATAAGTCGCCCAACTGCTTTGGTGATAAAAAACATGTCTGGTGTGTCAGTAAAGGACCTGGAGATCACTTAATTAAAGGAATCCAACCAAGAGCTTAAGGACGGGATCACTAAAAAGGAAAGTGAAGACTCTACTAGAGAAATTAGGACACTAAAATAGATGATAGCTAGTTTTAAAGAAAGTATCATAGGCTGATTTCCCTTGCAGGGGGGCAAGAATCTGCTTTGGGATTCATTGATAAAAGAGATAGCCCCATTAGGTAAATGCCTAGTCATGTTGGATGAACAGAAGCAAGCTTCTATGGCAGCAAGCAAGAGATGAAAAGCCCTGCAAGAAATTCTTGTAACAAGGCCTAGGGAGGAAGTCCAAAATGAAATTTCTTTCCTAAACGCAACATCTAGGGAGGAACTAATTTCCCTAGGGATCACTGACAGGGTCGCACTTCTGGTGGCAAGAAGAAGGATGAGTACAAAACATATCCTATTGTAGAATGCACTTTCCAGGGTTGAAATTATGCATCAAGGGTTGGAGAAGTTCAACAAATCATTTCATCCTCTATTTCAGAAAGGATTTCCCAAGTTATGGAGTCTTGATGGAAAGTTGATCCCTCAGATAAAGTACATTGAGCCCATAAATTAGGAAAGATTGATTCATGCTAAGTTCAAAGGTATGGATGGAGGGCTAAAGTGAGAAGTACTTCTCAATAAACTCAACAAGGAATTCAAATTGTTGAATCAATTATGAATGATCACATCTAGTCTTCCTACTGTCGATCACAATCCCTTGATTGATCTGGATGTTGTCCTAAAGGAGTTGTTTGAAATGACAATCCCTATGTATCAGCTTTGAAAGGACATACATAGGTTGACCAGTTAACAACTCCTACGAGAAGCCAGCAGATGAGTCAGCAAAGGGTTGTTCAAAGGTTTTTTGAGAAATCCCTTTCACCAAGCAAGCCAGAAAGCCCTAGATGTCAAGTTTTCCCATTTTGATCGATCACATGTAGCACAACATTCCTTCATGAAATGTTTTATGCACATGACGCATTTTCCATGTTAGAGTTTGTCAGTATTTAGGATGTACTTTTGGGTTTGATTCCCGTGTTGTAACTGATTTTGATGCCCTGTTCCGAGATACGTTTCTGGGGTAATTGACACTATATATCTAACCTCCATGGAGGATTAAAGGGTTCGACGTTCATTTTGAAGCCTTGTGTGCTTGGTTTTGTAGTTCTGTAGATTTGTTGGAAGTATTAATGAAAAATATTCTTTTGAGTTTCTGAGATTCATCACGGTTTTTAATGTTCACTTTGTTATTCCACTATGCTTCATTTTCATATGTGTAAAGTTCTTCTAAATGCATTTCTAGTTGCATGTAAGGAATTAGTTTGTATTGAGCGCTCCTTTCGTCATAAATATCATTCGTAATGTGTTTATAATGATTGTTATGGAATTCATCCTCTGTTAAATGCTCTATTTCAGTCATTATCCTTTATTGTTGCTTATGCTAAAGGTGTTTTCAAGAGATTCGCCCATAGACAGGTGCCTCTTTCTCCACTAGGCTTCTCCTTCATTTTCCTACCACCACTTGAAGATATTTTACTGAATATTAACACTCATTTTGCCTCAGATTACAAAGGGGAATCACAACTCATTATTGTTGTAAAACCCTTGAATGATTTATTTTGTCATTTCCCAATGGTGTTTAATATTTGTTTGTCTTACAATCTCTAAAATTACAAACAAATCTATTCATATAAGATATCTAGCCTTATGAGTGCTTGCTTAAAGATAAATGTGTATGTAAATGAGTTTGTGACATTGAGATATCCCTCTCTAACTGTATAGGCTAGAATAAAATCTAAACATTGGTTTGAAATGGTTACCCCAATGATCTCCTACCACCACCATGGGAAAATCATTGGGTGATAACAAACACCTCACTCCAACTAAATATAGGTGGAGGCATGCACTCCAATGCATATATCATATGTGCAAGGGTAGTCTGATGAGTATCCCTACTGCCCACTACCTTCTCTATGGTGAAGGATACCATCCTCAATGGTCAATCCATAATATGTTTGATCAAAATCTTGCCCCCTTGGGACCTCTTTCCAATCACACAATGCTCATCAATTAGGTTTTCGATGGTCATGTCCCCCCCTCTAGGACTAGAAAGTGACACTGTACTTCCTCTCCTAGATAGTATGTTTAAAAAGTAGATGTCCTCGACATCAATCGTCAGAATATGGGTCCCCACCTGGAAATGTTGTTGATATGGGTCTCACATCTGTATCAAGTGGTCTAATAGGAAAACATCGGCCCTCATACCCGGATTACGGAAGTACTTAAGGAGCCCACACTTCCTCAATTCCCTCGTTTTCATTCGATCATTTTCTGCTTGGGCATCATCTAGTTCATGCTCTCACTTGTTCCAAATAACAAAAAAAAATTTTGCCAAGCACCTGTGGGACATCCACATGGTAACTAATATACACATCTCATTGGGATAAACACTTGAATTTGATGCTAATTAATTATTTTTTGAAGAGTTGTAGCTACTGACACACTTTCCTCAAGGGAACAGAGTGATGATATCATTTCTCTTAGAGGAAATAACATCCCTGATGCTCTTTCCCATTTCGGGGAGTGCACCACCTCACCTTCCCAAAGGGAGAAGAGAGACACCCAGGGTGCTCTCTTCCTATCGTAAAACTCTCCTAAAATCATTAAAAATCATGATAAAAATTAAAAATTCAACCACGAAAAGGAAGGGGAGGGTGATAGATCTTACCTGCACCTGACGCTTTGTTGATTGGTTTCTCGTATCTCTCGGAATCTTCTTTGCAAATTCCTCTCTCAAACACAATTTTCACCCAATTCCTATGGTAAAAACACAATAGTAAATATTTTTTACTATTTCACCCTTTTTATATTATTTTTTGGTTTTTAATAAGAAATGATTGGTGAAATATTCGAATATTGTGGGTTTTTGCTATATTTTTTCCTATAGTTTCTATGGGAAAGTGTCCTAATGTTTTTTTTGAATATTTTAGGGCCTTATTGGGGATTTTTTGCTTTGATAGGGATTCTTTTTTAATTTTTCATGCTCTAGATCAAGTTGTAAAAAGTTCCGAGATCCTTTTATACCCTCGTCGTGCTCGTTAAAAACTTGGAAAAATGTATCGAGAGTGCTTTTATCTCTTTTTTGGACTCATTAAAATTGGATACGATAAAGGAAACCTCCCTTGGAGTCGTCTTTAATCTAGTTTTAGACTCTTTAAATCCAAAAATATCGCCAAGCAAAATTGATTCTTTCACGCTTGTAAAATTTTTTGAAAGGTCATTTATCCGATGATAGTTTACCCCTTTTTAGGATCGTTTAGACTCATTTACGAAAAAAGTACACGCTAGTTCATTGTGACTAGAAGAGTTCTCTTGGGTATTGGTTTATACTTTTTCGGACCTCGGGGACTAAATTTACAAAAAAGTCCATTATGGAGTCTTCTTAGTCATTTCAAACTCTCTAAACATGAAACGACAACTGATTTTACCTTCCTCAGAATCATAAAATTAAACGATGAAGGACCCCTTTTCTGGGAATGAACCCCTCCTTTATCAAGTTCATAAAACATATGAGGATGGACTCATCACTTGATGAGCTATATCGAGTGTTTTTTATCCTTTTCAATCTCGTTAAAATAAAATAGGTACTCATCCATCGTGATGGGGAAATTAAGGGAATGGGGAATATCTTCCATTTGTATTAATGGCATCTCATTGTCCACCCTTGAACATGACACATGTCTGCATTTTCATTCAAACAACTAGGTATTCATCTTGTCATCAAGTAGATCCACTTTCATGAGTCATTTAACTCCTTTGAGTCAATTCAAAGAATGCATCGTCATGAATTTGCATTATGTATGGTCTCTACCTTGTTGAGTCAATGCTACGAAGTCACTTGTCAAGTCATCCAATGTTTAAGGGAAGTCTTCACTATAGTCTACCTATGTAGTTACCTTACCTTTCTTCAATTCGTTCATATCTAAGTCAGTCGTGTGGTTGTTCCATTATCATGATAACCTCAAAATCACTTTTGTTCTAAGTTTCATGTCGATGATGGGGGAAACATCATGGCCCTCCTTCCATGAGTCTATTCCCATCAACACCAGCACATCATCTAGGAATTAGTATTAGAAACCATATATTACCTTGAAGCCTACATGCCTCAATGGTAGGTTTCCTCGCTTTCGACAATGGGCTTTCATCATTGGCATTTGATTCAAAGATTCCTTTGATTGTTCGACTACAAGTAATATATTCACATTCGGAGGAATGCACTAGGGTACCTTGGGAATCATTGACATTAATCATGATTTCCCTCATGCTTGTTAACGGTATACATCAATGATTGGTAATTAATTGGTTTCTACCCTATTCGACATCAAGACATCTATTCACATGGATAGAATCGTACTATTTGGGATTGAAATGAAGACCCTGAGTGGTTAGGTATTCACTTGAATATGTGCATATCCTCATGTTGTGATGGAGTATTCTTGAGTCATTTCATGGATCCACATTGTATGTCTAGTGGATATGCTCAAGTTTGGTTCAGGATGACATAGATCTATAGTGTATATTCCGTTTCTATGTCCCAATTCGAGTATTTTCAATCATGGATCTACAGTGTATTGACGGTAGCCATGACTTGGTAATTATACATGGATCTACAGTGTATTGGTCAGCAGCCATGATTTGAGTCATATAGTTTGTGATCTAGTACTGTATCAAGTCTTCACTCACCACTCTTTTCCTCTGATGTCGAGTGATATCTAACAAAATATTTCACCTATCACATCCCTCTAGCTTCATACTTTTGGGGGCATTCTGTTACACCCAAAAAATTTCACTATCCCCAATCCCATGAAGTGACCTGCCCAAAACATATTTTGGAGGAGCTTTTTTCTCAAATCTAACAGGTTTGATGCACTCTCCCTTTTGACATAGAGTCCGACTTTACTGATGGTTATTTCCTGCTAACAAAGTGCATCTATGAAACTTGTTGCATGAGGACAACAAGCGTTGTTACCACCTGATCATGCACAAGGAGAATCAACACTCTAAAAAGTTAAAAAAGAGAATATTTTGAGAACCTTCTAGATGAAATTCCTCATGGAGGCCTATCCCAACTGCTTGGATTAGGTGGAATTCATACTCCTATCCCCTAGGGATGATCCCTCACATTCTTCCCTAAGAATCTCAACCCCTTTGAACCCTCTTTGTCCTATATATGCAATCTTACCCTCATGGATGTGAGGACGGAAGAGAATCAATAGAGCACCATTATGCTACTAGAATCACTATTGGTATAGGAGGCAAAGAGTGTGGCTTGTGAGTGAGAGGCCTGTAGAGTTTCTAGAGTAAATATGTGTGAAAGTGATTCAAATAGATTGTGAGAAAAAGGATTCAACATCAAGGCTTTGGTTGTTGTTTTCTTCTCTTTTACTTGTTAATACAAATACTTGTTAATACAATTCTTTAAAAAATCATTCATTCACTGATTAATAAGAGGGTGCCATACATTCAACATTAACTCATCAATATACAGTAAGAAAATACTCAACATTCACATAAACATTCAATATCAATCAATCATTCAACACAGGAAATCACGTGGAAACCCATCTGGGAAAAACCACCAAGGTACTCTTCATCTGGTATGAGAATTGGATATAGCACCTTGCAGTCTCAGACCTGTAGACTATTCTTATTATATGTATTTTTGTCTCCCTATTATTTCTTTCATGCTCTCTGTCTTATTCTTTTATCTATTCCTATTGATCTGCACATAGCCTCGATCGACTCTTCTACCTACTAGCGGTCTATGCACACAGCTGCAAGATCCATAGCTCAATAGCCTTCTCTTCTACTTAGACTCCTCTCTGAGTCTTTCCTTCTACTAACCCTAACTTCCTTAACAAAACTGAACACATAAAAAATGGTGAACCACACCAATGACCAACTGACAATAAAACCCCAAACCTTATACAGAATGGGTTCTTCCTATTTATAACTTATACATGATCACGTAGGGTCGACTACATATTGTTCATCAGTTACAGGTTGTATTCAACTGTCAAAATGATTACAAGTTGTCATGGACTGACACAAGGAACTATCAGCCTGACTTACATATATTCCTTCATACATTTGTTGTTCATTGGCTTACATCGACTTTATCAGCCATGATCTTCTTGAGCTGTCGCTTTCTAGCCATTACCGATCTGTAATCCTTCAAGCTCTCCTTTCCTCTATCATGCGCATGTTCTATCCTTTTGTGTCAATTCCTTTTCTTCCTTTGTGACCTACTTTCCTTCTCATCACACACATGTTCTATGCTTCTTTTGTTGTGCACCTTTCCTGGCCCAATACACCCCCAACACTCACATGTGGCTCATCCTGAGCTACTAAGAAAAAAGGGACATCTCCTCAAAATTTTATGCCGCAAAACTTCATGTTTCTCCCCCAAAAATTTATGTCTCTAGTGTCGGCTGCGCCATAGGACCAACCTTGTCTTGAAATTCATTCACCATCTATTGCACCCTAGAAACTTCCTCTGTTACTTCCTCTGCTTATGTGGCCAACTACTCCATGTGGTCAGAACTGATATGTTCCAATGGACCTGCCTCAACTGATTGCATAATTGTTCCAATTTTCTACTGTAGCTGTTGAATAAGGCATGTGATCCATGCTACTTCCGACTGGTGCACCTCAACTTTTGTTTCCCTAGTCTGCTCTTGGTCATGAAGAGCCTGGAATTCCTGCTATAGTCATTTGATCTCAGTCATATTCGTCACTTTCTCTTGAAATGATAGCTTCTTATCTCTTCCTTTTCTGCATCAATTTTTGCGTTAGCTTTGCACATGTTTCTCTTATGGTCTCTACAGTTGCATCTTCTAGAAGCACTTCCCATACCATGGAAACAACTTCTAATACCTTAGCATAGAATGCTTCTCTTTTAGTTATCTTCCCAGTAGACTCAAACGCTACTCTTATTTGCTCCTTGAGCACCTCAAGAGGTGTGCTCGAGACCTTCCTTACTTGAAGCTCTGCAAGCTGCTTCTTTAGTTCTCCTGAGATTTACGCCAACTGAGAAACCTTAGCTGTTGAATCCTTGTCTTCGCGGTCTGCTTCAGGTGGGAACTATATGATTGCACTTTTTATAGTTTTAGCTAATGCAATGCGGCTTTGCTCGCATGCCATAATTTCTTGTTCCTTCTCAGCAAGGAGGGTGATGCGCCCTTCAATTTCCTACACATTTTCCTTAAGGAGGGCCTTGCGCTCCTTCACCTTCCTTTGTTGTTTTGCTGCCTGATAGGAAACAACATTTTTATACCCAAATCATATCACCACCATGTGATAAGATATTTAACTTCCATGTTTTCCCTTAATCCCAACACTTAGAGTGGAAACCTACTATGTTTGTCAATTCTACATGAAAAAACTCAGAACCGCGCTTTCCTTGTGGCCAATGAGTGGTACCTTACTCGCATCGCCTATATCCTATTTTCCATAAGCGATGCCACCACCTATGGTCTTTGGTCCATAATCGTTTCTCATCTAAACCGATATGTCATAAGAGAAGAAAAGCAGTACCCTAGGTAAAATGGAAAAAAAAAAAGTTTCTCAAGGCTTCTAGATCATGAGCCTCGTGTCCTCCCTTATCCCTATAATTATGGGTCAGTTGATCTTGAGATCCCCCTTGGTAGTATCTTAGAGCCACCTCACCCACAATTCTCTCAACTATTCCTATCCATTGAGCCTTATAAATAAAAGCTCAAGTCCATAATTGAGGGGGAGAACTATAGAGGTATTGTTATGCTATTGGATTGAGCACTTAGCCCAAGCCATTGGAGAGCATAGACAGAAAATTTGGAGCTTATGGGGATGAAGTGTTTGTCTCATGGAGATTCTTGTCGACACTAAGGAAATGGTTGTAATCTTCTCCATACATCTTTAATGAAAAACTAATTTTCGTCCCACATTATTGTTGTTTTGATTTCGCATGTACATGGTGTTAGATTCCTTAGTCACTAACATGGATAAGTAGATGATTTTCTGGTAGCTTTGATGTGTTTGCATGTTTGATCTATTTGTCGATACATAGGTTCACTATCAAAGCAGCATTCCAGGTGTCTATGACATTCAGGGAAGGTCTTCATCCTTTGTCGTTCCCTCATTTGTTTTGGATCTAAACCATTCAAACCAGAGGAACAGCTTCTGTCTGTAGAAGGTGAAATATTCCTGGTTACAAATATGGCAAATCTGTTAGGGAGAAGTACATATATTAGTTGATCTAATATTCCTCAGTTCTTGAACTCTTATCCGAATCCAAGCTCCATATCCAACTCTCTTCAGTTAGATATGCTATCTGACTCAGTGAATTTTGGTTTGAAACTTTTAGATCTATTCAGATCTGAATTATTTCAACTTTTTATGCTCTTTGTTACTATCAATCCATCAATGTTTTCCTTGATCTGATCAATTTCTAACTTGATCTTGCATTCTCCTTTGTGTTTTGGATCTATTCAGGGAACCTCTCTTATGCTATTAGCGAGAAGCAGCGCCACCGCCTAAGTCCTGTTATCCAGAAGCGATGTTGGTCCAGAACCACTCTATCAAGACCCCTCCAGCGTGGTGCCAGGTAATCCTTGTTCCAAGACCACTTTTTTCTCATTTTTTTGCAAAAAATTGAGTGTGTTTTCTTTCAGCCCTGCATTGTCAAGATTTTGTGTTAGAATCTGAATGGTTATGGTTTGAAATTCTATGGTAAAATATTGGTTTGATTGAAGAATTCAAAAGCTAGACTAGTCTTGTTGATTGTCCACTTCTTTCTGTGCTTGTTGGTTGTGATTGTGAAAGGATTTCTTTTTTTAAATCTTAGGTGTTAGTGAGCTCTCTTTTCATTTTTGTTATATAGACTAAAAGAAGAACATTTGATTAGCATCTTGATTTCATTTTTTGTTTTCATAGAGGATTCCTTTTGCTTGTTTAAAAAGAATTTTTTTTACTGAGATTAGGTCATTATCATCATTGAGCATAAGACATTGGATCTCTGATTGGCCTCACAAGATTTCAGGTTCTCTATGTTCTTTTGTCTCTTTTGGCATTAGTAATATCTCATCAAAATAAAAAATATTGTAGTTTTAAGTTAGATCTATCTATGCTTTGATAAAAATCGAAAAATAGAGTGCATATGCATATAGTGTGGTTCTTGCTTTTCTTTTAGGAAAAGAGACTCTTCCCCTTTTGATTGCCTTCATAAAAGAGAAATGAGTTTGGAAAGTGTTCCTTGTCTTTGATTTTGATTTTTTCAAGATTGTTGTTTGGAAATTTTTGGTTTTAAAACAAAAGAAAATACTCTCTTTCCCTCTCATAGGTAGGCATACCACAAATGGTAAAATGAAATATTTGCATATGCATACTACATGGTTTTACTTTTTCTGTCAAAATTTCATGCATTCACCTAACCTCCCACTTTAAAATTAACGGTAGTTATAGGTTAAAATTTACATACCAATTTGAGTGATAGGTTAGAGACGTGTCCGGGCGTCGTTAAGCGTAGGAGCTGTCGTTACTCGTTTGCATTACATCTCGGGACTCATGCGGTTATTCCACGTATTGTCAGTATATTGAACACCCTTTCATGTACCCTTGAGGTATATGGAAAGGTACTTCATGTAATCAATTGTATATCAGAAGGCCCCTTGTGTACGGTTATGCATTAGACAACACTACTACCGATTTGAGCTCCCACATCCCTTGCGTATATCAAGAGACCCCACTAGGATACCTTATCCATCTGAGAAAATCCCTTTGGCTGTCTTACTTGGATCCATACACTGAAAACAACATTTGGAGATATTACTACGCACATACCCTTGAGGTATATCGCGAGTGGCACCTTCTTGACAATCCTGGTGAGAGACCTGACTATCTGAACTCCTCCTATCATTTAAGTTTACTTGTTTGGCCTATAGCTTGAGTAGGGAAATTTTTGGTGTGTTTTCTAGTTTTTGAGAACCTAGGTTAGATAGGAGCTATACAAACTAGCCGAGCTAAGAAAGTCCAGAAGAGTATGGGGCTTGCCACCTGATTTTATTTATGTTTCAGGAGAAAATCCAATGGAAGCTATCAACCGAGTTGCTACCACCTCCCAAGTGGGAGATAATGTGGTTGCAGAAAGTGGAGGACTGTATCCTTCACACTCACCTCCCATGGTCCAACAACCTTCTCGGGGTAATATGTAGTTCCATTCTCCCATAGAAGGTCATTTTGATGATACTACCCATCCAGATTATGGTCCCAATGCTCCATTTTGAGATACCTCAATAGGACAAGCCATTGCCTCATTTGGCACCCATTTAAAATTTTCTGAAGAAGTTTCTCTAGATGAAGAAGAACGTAGAAAATACCATGCATCAATTCTCCGTGCACAGGAGAATGAAAAGAAAATAGATGACATATTGGGAACACCACCATCACGTTCCACAACTATTCTTGTGGGATATCATTCACTTGCCTATTCTATGGGACCCATTGAACTAATTATAGATCACACAGTGACTCCACACAACCCAGGTCAAACTACCAACCCCACCACCTCCCATATTATGTCTGTTCCCAATCCTTCGATTCATGTTTCGTCATTGCCTTCTAGTGCCGAGGGGAAACCGCCGACACAACCTACGTTATCTGGCATCGGAATTGTACCTAGTCAAGGACAGACCTCTGGTATAGAGAAATCTATAGTTTATGTCCCTCCCACCCACTCTAATGTGTTTAACCCCCCATCTAGTTCAGGTCAGCCCTTGGGGGCACAACCTGTAACCAATCAAACCTCTTGGGGTTATGGTTATACATCAAATCAAATACCTATAGGAAACATTAATTATCCACCCAACCCTACAGGAATGCCTTATGCTATAATTCCATATCCTAGTAATAATTTCACGCCATGGGGGCAACCTAATTGGTCCTATATGCCAGCTATGGGGGGGATACCTATTCATACTGTGAGAGGTGATGGAGGACAACCTTTTGGAGGTCCTCCCCCTAGGGGGACTAATGGTCCTAGATGTCCCAGTGGCTTTCCTCCTTATGGTCCTAATGGTCCTTGTGGTCCTGGGGGGCCTAGTGGCTTTCCTCCTAATGACCCTGGAGGGTCTAGTATCCCTCCTCCTAGTGGTTCTAGAGGCTTTGGAGGTTTACCTCCTAGAGGTCCTAGAGGGTCTGGTGGTCCACCTTCTAGTGGTCCCAATGGTCTTAGTGGTCCTGGATTCCCTGGTGGTCCTCCTCTTGGAGGCCTTGGTGGTCCTAACGGTCCTGATCCCGGAAATCAACCCATGCGGGCAGATTTTCTAGTACTTCTTCGTCACAACAACCTATCTATCAGTCTACTTACAATCCTACTGGTAATTATATGCCATATCAATATTACCAGTATGTGTAACCTAATCGTTAGTTACCTTTCCTAGCAACTTTGGACTTACCTAATTTGTCCAAGTTGATTAATGACCCCATTCGACATAACCCCTCGTGGCCTCCCATTCCAGTAAAGTTACCATCGGAAATTCCAAAGTTCGATGGGAACCAGGGAGACGATCCGAAAAACCATGTCATGACATTCCATCTATGGTGTTCTTCAAAATCCCTTATGGATGATTCAGTTCATTTAATACTCTTTCAGTGAACTTTGACTGGTATAGCCGCGAAATGGTATATTGAACTTCTGCAACATTCATTTGTGGATTTTGGCTCATTGGCAACTGTATTTCTTATGCACTTTCAGCTTCCTATTCATTATGAAATGGGTACTGATCTCTTAACTTCTATACGACAGAAAACCTCCACCCACATATCTGATCATATCCATGAGTGGAGAAGGCAGAGAATACTTATTAAGGATCCTATTCCGGATCAGTTATTAGCTTATTGGTTTACTAAATATTTGTTTCCGCCAATTGCCCAATATGTGGCTATGGGTAGTGTCGTTACTGAAGAGAAATCCATTAGTCAAGCCCAATATCTATACTTGGTCTATTCCTAGTCCGAAAATTTGTATGACTTGATTCCTCAAGCTCCTCACCCAAGCATCGATCCTGCAAAGCCACTAGTAGAATTCCTTGTTGATGGGATTGTTGGTTCAATCCAGTCCCTGACAGCAACAAAACCTGCCAAGCAACCCTAGACTGCCACCCCTACTCCTTCGACTCCCAAAATTTCTACCGAGGTCAATTCTATTCAGAGTATTCAAAACTCCGGCAATAATAAAAAGAAAGGTAAAAGTAAAAATAAAAAACTTGGAAACCAACAGGAGAATCCAAAATAAACCACCAATGATAACGATAAATGGAAAAGAAAAGAAAAATATCCATTTCTACTATGTGGAGGTGACCATTTCACAAAAGAGTGTCCCCGCCGGGACGAAATCACCCAATTTTTTATAACAAATCCCGCACCCGCAGTTCTCACGGATCCTTCTCCCTCTCAACAACAGCTGATAGACCACATGTCTAATCAAGGAAAATGTAGTTCGTCAAAGGAAATTCGCATGATGTCCTCGAATACCATTAGTTTGCAAACTCGAATTCAGAGTTATGACAAACCCACAGATAAGAAAGAAGACCATTCTTCTTTAGGAAAAGCTCCCTCTACTAGTTCTCCTGACTCCTCATCTAATGTCCCCCTAACAATCGAGAAGCCTACTCTGGATATGATTTTCCATCCACCCAAGAGTACTCTTAGGAAGGTTGTTTTTAACCCTAATGCCCGAGCTGCTCAATTTTATAATGTAGTTGAATATCTCGCTCAGGCACCATGTGCAATGTCTGCCTTGGAAGTGCTCCAAAGTTGTCCTACACAACGTAAAAACTTGTTAACTACGTTAGGGTCTTTAGACTCGGACAACACTAATTTGATTCATTTCAATGTCAAGAACTATAACTCTAGACTACCTCACAAACTTGCTTTCCGAATCATCACAAAAGTAGTCAGAAATAAAGTCTTTAGGACTATCTTAGATGAAGGAGCTTCAACTTTGGTTTTGTCCCTGTCTTGTTGGAAATCTATCGGCTCTCCTGAGCTTGTAACATCTCCTATGACTCTGAAATCCTTTGATGGATGACACTTCCAGCCCCAAAGTCTCATATCAGCCCTTGCAATCGAACTCGGGGGGGGGAAATGTTTCTATTCAAGTAGAAGTAGTGGACTCCCTATTAGATTACAACCTCCTTCTAGGAAGAAATTTCTTTTATGCGATGACTGTTGTCACATAGACAGTATTTCGAACAGTCCAATTTCCACATCTAGGGAGAATTGTTACAATAGATCAGCTTTATTTTTGTATGTCGGATGTTACTACCACTATAGCTAATAACATCCTTTTGTTAGGCCAGTTCCCTCCTCCTTACCAGTCGATTGGGGTAGGCATGTTGAATGATTCATCCCTTATGGGAATTTTTCTATCCACTCCTAACACAGACACAGTGATAGTAAATATGATTGCATCATTTGATTATGAGCCCAAGGGAAAACAAATTGTTGAGTCCACCTTTTTGAGTCTGCATGAATAAATGTACAACATCATTCAAACCCTTTTCGATGATCACACCGATGAGCTTCATCTGGTGGCTTCGGATCCTTACCACCTACCTTACTGGTTAGAACTATCTCTTCCTCTTCTGTATTATCTCTCTGATACTTTTCCTTTCGATGAGTCCATCATGGAGATCATCAATAGGAATAAGTCCATTTGGGAGGACCACCATCATAGATCCTCATTCCTCCCCAACACCAGTACGGTCAACCATGACTTTGCATCCTTGTTTTCCACTGATATTGTCAACACACCTCAAAGTCCTATATTATTGCAAGACACAGATTCTAAATGAAACCTTTGCAACATTACTCAGATAAATCCGATTGACATATCAGCCAAGATTAGTACCATCGAGCATGTTCATGTTGGGCAGAACTACTCAGCAGATGAATCTATAACATACAAGGCACTTTTCAAAGAATTCCGTGATATTTTTTCCTAGTCCTATGAATAAATTCTGGGGATATACCCATCCATTATGGTTCATGAAATTAAAACCTATCCCACTGCTAAACCTATCAGGAAAAAACTAAGGAAAGTCCATCCACGAAAGGCCGGAGCTATTAAAGCTGAGATAGAGAAACTTCTCAAAGTTAGGTTTATTTATCCCATACCCTTGATGGAATGGGTATCAAACGTTGTCCCTGTCAATACAAAGCAAGGCACCATTAGAGTCTATATCGATTTTAGAGATTTGAATAAAGCTTGTCCCAAGGGCAACTTTCCTACTCCACATATTGATTAGATTATAGACAATTGTGCTGGAAGTGTCATCTTCTCATTCATGGATGGATTTTCTGGCTATAATCAGATTGATATATTACCCACCGATCAGCACAAGACAACATTCATTTTCCCATGGGGAACCTTTGCATATAGGAAGTTACCATTTGGATTAAAAAAAATTGGAGCCACTTTCCAACGTGTGATGTCCTATGCGTTTCAGGATATTAAACATATTGTTGAACCGTACCTTGATGACCTCCCTGCCCATTCATAGTGACAGGAGGACCACCCTGGTCATCTTAGAGATATTTTCCTTAGATACCATTATTATAATATATGCCTCGATCCGCATAAATGTGTTTTCTGCATTGAGACGGTATGCCTGTTAGGTTTTGTGGTCTCTAAGGATGGAATCCAGATAGACCATTTGAAAATTACCTCCATTTTAGCTCTACCAACACCAACCAATATCCTTGAACTCTAAAGTTTGAAAGGGAAGGAAAACTTCCTCCACTGTTTCGTCTGCAATTTTGCAAAGAAAATGCACGGTTATATTCGTCTCCTTAAGAAGGACACTCCATTATTTTGGGATGACCAAGCCCAATGTGCCTTTGATAATCTCAAACACGCTTTGACTCATTCACCCATGATACATCCCCCAGATTTTTCAAAGGACTTCCTCTTATATATTGATGCCTCCACTATTACCATCACTATGGTTTTGGTGCAGGAAAATACCAACAGTCAAGAGCACATGATTTACTTGCTAGTAAGAATCTTATGGATTCTGAAACCCAATATTCATGCGTGGAGAAGTTAGAATTGGCCACAGTCATTGCTGTACAAAAATTTTGTCACTACATTTTTCTCCACACAACCACTATATTGGAAGACCAGAACCCTATGTATTACATCCTGACTCGTCAAGTGCTCGAGGGCAAGTACTCTCAATGGATAGTCATACTACAGGAATTTGATCTTGAATTTTCGAAAGCCACGTGAAAGAAATCCTTGGTCTTTGTCGAGCTCATGTTAGATCTTCCCTGTGCTTCAATGGAATCTAAGCCCAGTGATTCATTTTTGGATGAATTCTTGTTCCTGATAAGCACTACTGATCCATGGTATGGATATTTTCTTATCTATCTCCAAACACAAAGATTTCAGCCAAATCTATCCCATGACGATCGCCGTCGTATCTGTCACCACATGAAATACTACCTCACCTTGAATGATAAATTGTATAGACATGGGATTGATTCTATTCTTCGGTGATGCCTCAACCATGAGGAAGCTCAACATGTGTTGAATGATTTACACTCTGGAACATGTGGCGATCATTTATCTGGGATAGCTACATCCCAGAAAATCATTCGCGCCGGCTATTTCTAGCCTTTAGTCTTTAAAGACTGTCATGAGGCTATTAAGAAATTCCCACCTTGTCAACATTTTTATCCCAAAAAGCACACTCATCCTACTCCTCTACACCTCGTCATTTCCGTTGGCCCATTTTCCAAATGGGGGATTGATTATATGCATTGTAAGCCTACCCCAGCCGGGGGGCATGGTTACATCATCGTAGCCGTTGACTATTTTACAAAGTGGGCTGAGGCCATGCCTACATATGATGAAGATGGTAAGAATACCAATCTCTTCCTCTTCAATCATGTCATAGCTAGATTCAGAGTCCCATAGTCCATAGTTATTGATCACGGATCACATTTCTGTAATCAAATGATGGAGGAACTAAGTGCCAAGCTAGGTTTTCACCACGAAAACTCTACACCATATTATCTGCAAGCTAATGGTTAGGTAGAGTCCATTAACAAAGTTTTTAAAACTATGCTTTGTCGAATGGTTGGATACCATAAATCCAACTAGCACCATATCATTTTCTCCATTCTTTGGGCTTATAGGACTTCGGTGAAAATAGCTACTAGTTTCACACCATTCCATCTTGTCTATGGATTCGAAGTTGTCTTACCGATTCAATGTCAGATTCCATCCTTGAAACTTGTCACTGAACTTCTCCCAGACACTTCTACAGAGGAAGAGAGATTCTTGTACTTGAATAACCTTGACGAAACTAGGAGAGATGCTTCCTTGGCTACTGAGGCACATAAGAAACACATCAAGGCGCAGTATGATAAATCCATCCAACCTTGTGCTTTTAACGAGGGTGACCTAGTTTTTACTTATGATCAGAGATATGACAAACTAGGGAAAGGAAAGTTTGAGTCCATGTGGTACAGTCCTTTTGTCATTTATAAAGTTTTAGAGAAAGGGGCCTATGAGCTCATTGACTACGATGGAATCCCTTTAGGGCAACCTCACAATGGGTTGTACCTGAAGAGGTACTATGCCTAGATCTCTCTTGGATAGTATCTTGTATATATGTATATTTCTTGACTTTCAGTGTGCTTTGAGTATTTTCAATATGGTTTTGAGTTTAGTGTTCGTATCTGTTTATACCATGTTTTGGTCATGCAGAGCAGATGGCTTTCTACAGATTCACTGATGGTGCTAACCACCACACCTTGAATCTTGCCTCAGCTGCTTGGGTTCTCTATTCCCCAGCTGATGATTTGGTCAGTTTAGGAGCGGTTTGTATTGGTCCCACTACCAACAACATCACCGAGTATCGAGCAATCATAGGTCTTCTGACTGAAGCTGCCTCCCAAGATGTTCGCAATTTGGTAGTCTTGATGGACTCATAGCTCATGGTTTGTCATCTAAACCATGTTTATACCATTAGGAACCCTATGCTTCTCTACCTCTTCTGGAGGGTATGCTTGTTAGAAAGGTCATTTGAAACTATCACCTATAGGCATATCCCTAGGGAACATAATGTAGTTGCTGACACATTAGCTAATTACATCCTAGATTGGCATATTTCCCACTCATGACATTAAAATCAAACATGGTTCATTGTAAATAAACAATTAAAGACACATAAAAATCATGTAAAATACATTCACCATTTGAGACATATGAACACCAGGTAAAATTCTGTGTGTGTGTGTATATATATATATATATATATATATATATATATGAACATGTTTACAAAAATAGGCCACGAGACCTCATCTGAAGCACGTAGGCTTTTACGAAAAAATCACCATACAAAATCCTGAAGCTATCATCTATCAGTGGATACATCATGCATACATTGTCTAGTGATGCTCGTGGTAGCACATCACTGCCCAGGATACTCTACGTAGCAGTCTGCTAAACCGACCTGGTACTCCCGCTGTAGGTCTCTAATACCTCAGAGGGAGGTCATCAATGGAAGTGTTAGGGATGTCTAAGGTCAACCTCTCCAGGTTTTCCTCTAACTCCTCGGTCACATCATCTCCCTACAGTACGAAATGGGATCTGACTCATCTATCCAATGGGGAAGCTCCCCCAAGTTGTGCTGCTCCAACGTCTGCATGAAAATATTCAATTCTCCTTACTTAACATAAAAAATATAAAACATAAAAAATATAAAAACACTATTTCCTTTTTAGGGTTTCTTGCTTCTTACCGATGTCACCCCACTATCCCCCAGGTGGGAACAGTAGGTCAGGGTCTCTGCTAAATTTTGTTCCTGCATATGCATAATCCTCCACCATGAGGATCTGATCTCTAAGCCATCGAAAGAATGAGTCACCGAACTTCACCTCCCCCCTACACGCTCCAGTACAAGCCATGATCTGGACCCACCTCTACATGCAAGGGTCTCATGCTCTCAGCTCTGTAAAGACCACTTGGGGTCTCATCTGTGGTCCCCACTCGAAGAAGAAGTAGGCTAGAATGGAATCAAATCTGAACTGCTTCAGTTCCCCTTTCCGACACTTGGTCAGCTGATCCTTGAATATCGGAAGGAGGGCTTCCGCCCAATTAAAGACTGTAGGCGCCATGGCCTCTATGGCATAGAGCATATGTTCTCTAGAATCCTGGTGCACCCCTTGGATTCTTTCCACTCTCTGCATGGTAAACAATATAGTCCATAGAGGTCCATCCATCACTGCCTTTATGGGGATTTTCTTCCCCAATGTCCTTGTCCCAGGGATACAGTGACAGTTTATCAAGTCCTGTGTAGTGATCCCCTTCATGGAAACCAGTCAGTTAGATGGGAGCACCTCGTCTTGAAAGGCCAGTAAGGAAGTAGATATCCTCTACCTCAACTATCAAAATCTGAGCACCAATCTCAAAGTATTGTTGCTCCGGATTCCACATCCGGAGTATATGCTCAAGCACTCACTCGTGTGATACCATATTGGGAGTCCGGAAGAATTTTAGGAGTCTGTAATCTCTCAATCAGGCTATGCAACCCGCATTCCTTTCGACAAAGGCGTCATCATTATCATGCTATCTCTATTTCCATATGACCATTTTTTATCAGCTAAAACCTGCCAAAAACAATCACAAGACCCATTAGAATCATCCTTAATCATTCAAATCAAATAAAATGATCTAGTTTTTCTTGTGTGATTATTTTTACATCTTCACGGTTGGCACCTCCTATGCCCCATTGAAAAAAGGCAGTGGCACCATCTGTGTGTTGTGTTTTCAGCGCAGTTCTAGCGAGGTACTGCTTTTTTAGCAAGGGATAAGTGTGGTGCCTGCTCCCACGATTTTAGGGCTTTCCATACAAGCTCAAAATACCATTAAAATTCAAAATTAAAGACATAAGATGAAAGAGTAGGGTCTAGGCTATTACCTGGAACTGACGGCGCTCAAATCCGACGGTGGAAAATCCTGATATCAGCAACTGAATATTTGGCTAAGAAAGTGCTCCAAATGCTCTCCACTATGGGTAAATAGTAAAATGTTTTGATTTTTCACTATTTACATGACTTTTATACACATTTTTGGGTTTGACATGCTATTTTTTTTTAAACACTTATTACTCAAAATCTATCCATCGTAATCCCTTAATGTCAGTTATTGGCACATTTAACACTTGTTTTTGAGTCATTGTAGGATAGAAGAATAGTTCTAGTGAAGTTTTGGGAGTTCGTTTTTTACTTTTTCGTACTACCATAAAATGGAAAAAGTCATTGAGTGTTTATTGTGACACTTTGGTCACGCTCTCAAAACTTAGTATCAAAGGTCCGAGTCAGTTTCTGATTCTTTTCAGGCTCGTAAAATCTCTCATTGTGAAAAGAGGCCTAATGGAGTCTTCTTTAAACCAGTCAGGCTCGTGAAATCCAGCTTATTGTTGTTCCACCTACAGTGAACACATACCCTGTGGTGCTCCTCCTGTTGTCTTTATCACCAGCCATATCTGCATCAACATATCCCAGTAGAACAGTGTATGAACCTCCAAAACATAATGCATGAGAAGTGGTACCTCTCAAATACCTGAGAATCCATTGTACTGCTTTCCAATGCTCTTTACCTAGATTATTCATATACCTGCTCACAACTCTCATTGCATGTGCAATATCTAGTCTTGTGCACACCATGGCATACATCAAGCTCCCAACTGCCGATGAATAGGGAATCTTGGACATGTAATCTATCTCTTCCTATGTCTCTGGACACATATGATTTCTTAGTTTGAAATGGCTTGCCAAAGGTGTGCTGACTGGTTTTGCATTCTGCATTCTAAACCTCTGCAACACCTTTTCTATGTACTCACCTTGAGACAATGTCAATTTGTGATTTTTCATGTCTCTTGTTATTCTCATACCAGGGATTTGCTTTGCAGCACCCAAATCCTTCATCACAAATGATTTAGCTAGTTTTATTTTGAGCACATTTATAGCATGCATGTTAGACCCTGCAACATGCATGTCATCCACATACAATAACAAGATAATATATATTCCGTTATCTAGCCTCTTGAAATAAACACAGTGGTCAGAATATGTAATCTATCTCTTCCTATGTATCTGGACACATATGCTTACTTAGTTTGAAATGGCTTGCCAAAGGTGTGCCGATTGGTTTTGCATTCTGTATTCTAAACCTCTGCAACACCTTTTCTATGTACTCACCTTAATACAATGTCAATTTGCTATTTTTCCTGTCTCTTGTTATTCTCATACCAAGGATTTGCTTTGCAGCACCCAAATCCTTCATCACAAATGATTTAGCTAGTTTTCTTTTGAGCACATTTATATCCTACATATTAGACCCTGCAACAAGCATGTCATCCACATACAATAACAAGAAAATACATCTTCCGTTATCTAGCCTCTTGAAATAAACATAGTGGTTAGAATGACATCTATCATAACCTTGTTCTGTCATAAACTTATCAAATTTTAAATACCACTACCTTGGAGCTTGCTTTAGGCCATACAAGCTCTTCTTCAGTCTGCAAACCAAATTCTCCTTCCCTTTGACCTCATACCCTTGTGGCTGCTGCATATAAATCTCTTCCTCCAAATCCNCTCACCTTAATACAATGTCAATTTGCTATTTTTCCTGTCTCTTGTTATTCTCATACCAAGGATTTGCTTTGCAGCACCCAAATCCTTCATCACAAATGATTTAGCTAGTTTTCTTTTGAGCACATTTATATCCTACATATTAGACCCTGCAACAAGCATGTCATCCACATACAATAACAAGAAAATACATCTTCCGTTATCTAGCCTCTTGAAATAAACATAGTGGTTAGAATGACATCTATCATAACCTTGTTCTGTCATAAACTTATCAAATTTTAAATACCACTACCTTGGAGCTTGCTTCATGCCATACAAGCTCTTCTTCAGCCTGCAAACCAAATTCTCCTTCCCTTTGACCTCATACCGTTGTGGCTGCTGCATATAAATCTCTTCCTCCAAATCCCCATGGAGAAAGGTCGTTTTTACATCTAATTGTTCAAGATGCAAATCTTCTATCGCCACTAGACTTAAAATAGTTCTAATTGAAGTCATTTTAACAATAGGAGAAAATATTTCATCAAAGTCTATACCTTTCTTTTGTTTAAACCCTTTTACAACAAGTCTAGCCTTATATCGCTTCTTTCCTCCATCTTCTTCCTTCAACCTATAAACCCATTTATTCTGCAATACCCTTTTTTCTACAGGAAACTTAACCAGATCCCAAGTCTGGTTTCTTACCAATGAGTCCATCTCCTCATCCATGCCTTGCTCCCACTTCTTTCTAGTTTCTACCTGCATTGCTTCTTCAAAACATTCTGGCTCACCAGAATCAGTCATCAATAAATAATACAGTGAAGGAGAGAATCATTCAGGGGGTCTACTTAACATGGTAGGCTTTCTTACAGTTGCAAGATTTTCAGGTACCTGTTGTTGTTCTTGATTTTCTGGTGCTTTTGGAACTTCATTTTCTTTGATTTCATCAAGCACTGTGTACTATGTGTTTTCCTTTTCTTCTTTCTTTCCCTGCAACTGATCTTTGTACATGACCTTTTCATTGAATACTACATCTGTACTCCTAATGATTTTGTGATTTTTAAGATCCCATAAGCGATAACCAAAATCATCAACCCCGTATCCAATAAAGGTACATTTCTTGGATTTAGCCTCAAGCTTTGTTCTATCATGTTTATCAATATGGACAAATGCTTCACAACCAAAAGTTCTCAAAAATGAGTATTTTACCTGTTTACCTATCCATGCCTCCTTTGGAATGCCACCATCTAAAGCACTTGAAGGCCCTCTGTTTATTAAATAAACGACAGTGTTTACAGCATCAACCCAAAACTGTAAGGGAAACCCTGCATGCAATCTCATACACCTTCCACGCTCCATGATCATTATGTTCATCCTTTCTGACACACCATTTTCTTAGGGTGTTCCAGGTACTGTCTTCTCTCTGTGAATCCCATTGTGTGAACAGTAACTGTCAAACTCCTTGCTGCAGTACTCGCCTCCATTATTAGATCTGAGACATTTCAACCTTTTTCCTATCTCATTCTCAGCCAAAGCTTTCCACCTCTTCAAAGTATCAAACACATCAGATTTCTGTCTAATGCAATAAACCCAAGTCTTTCTAGTTGCATCATCAATAAAAGTAACATAATAACGAGAGCCACCAAGATATTGTACCTGAGCTGGTCCCCATACATCTGTATGGATAAGCTCTAACTTTTCACTCTTCTTTTGTTTCCCAACTCTGAGAAATCTAACTCTCTTCTGTTTTCCATAAACACAGTTCTCACAAAATTCCAAACTTACATGCTTCCTATTTGGATGCAGTTTCCTTGAGTGGAGAATTTGCATCCCCTTCTCACACATGTGGCCAAGCCTATGATGCCACAACGTTGCACCTGTTTCTGTGGAAGCTACAGAAATAGAATAATCAGTATTATGAGGACATAAATATAGCGTACCTATCCTATCTCCTTTTGCAATTACCATTGATCCTTTAGTCACCTTCCACCACGTTTTTCCAAACGTAGACAATCAGTCGCCATCTCCCAACTGCCCTGTTGAGATCAGATTTCTTTTCATAGCAAGAATGTGCCTTACATCCTTTAGCAACCAGTCATTTCCATTATTTAGCTTAATCCGTACC
>LPNX010273824.1:40439-59906 GCA_001517045.1 Pseudotsuga menziesii
TGCCATACAAGCTCTTCTTCATCCTGCAAACCAAATTCTCCTTCCCTTTGACCTCATACCCTTGTGGCTACTGCATATAAATCTCTTCCTCCAAATTCCCTGGAGAAAGGTCATTTTTACATCTAATTGTTCAAGATGCAAATCTTCTATCGCCACTAGACTTAAAATAGTTCTAATTGAAGTCATTTTAACAACAGGATAAAATATTTCATCAAAGTCTATACCTTTGTTTTGTGCAAACCCCTTTACAACAAGTCTATCCTTGCATCGCTTCTTTCCTCCATCTTCTTCCTTCAACTTGTAAACCCATTTATTCTACAATACCCTTTTTTCTGCAGGAAACTTAACCAGATCCCAAGTCTGGTTTCTTACCAATGAGTCCATCTCCTCATCCATGCCTTGCTCCCACTTCTTTCTAGTTTCTACCTGCATTGCTTCTTCAAAACATTCTGGCTCACTAGAATTAGTCATCAATAAATAATACAGTGAAGGAGAGAATCATTCAGGGGGTCTACTTAACCTGGTAGACTTTCTTACAGTTGCAGGAGTTTCAGGTACCTATTGTTGTTCTTGATTTTCTGGTGCTTTTGGAACTTCATTTTCTTTGATTTCATCAAGCACTATGTACTCTGTGTTTTCCTTTTCTTCTTTCTTTCCCTACAACTGATCTTTGTACATGACCTTTTCATTGAATACTACATCTCTACTCCTAATGATTTTGCAATTTTTAAGATACCATAAGCGATAACCAAAATCATCAACCCCATATCCAATAAAGGTACATTTCTTGGATTTAGCCTCAATCTTTGTTCTATCATCTTTATCAATATGGACAAATGCTTCACAACCAAAAGTTCTCAAAAATGAGTATTTTACCTATTAACCTATCCATGCCTCCTCTAGAATGCCACCATCCAAAGCGCTTGAAGGCCCTCTGTTTATTAAATAAACATTAGTGTTTATAGCATCAGCCCAAAATTGTACGGGAAACCCTGCATGCAATCTCATACACCTTGCACGCTCCACGATCATTCTGTTCATCCTTTTTGACACACCATTTTCTTGGGGTGTTCCAGGGACTGTCTTCTCTTTACAAATCCCATTGTGTGAACAGTAACTGTCAAACTCCTTGCTACAATACTCGCCTCCATTATCAGATCTGAGACATTTCAACCTTTTTCCTGCCTCATTCTCATCCAAAGGTTTCCACCTCTTAAAAGTATCAAACACATCATATTTCTCTCTAATGCAATAAACCCAAGTTTTTCTAGTTACATCATCAATAAAAGTAACATAATAATGAGAGCCACCAAGAGATTGTACCTGAGCTGGTCCCCATACATCTGTATGGATTAGCTCTAACTTTTCACTCTTCTTTTGTTTCCCAACCCTGAGAAATCTAACTCTCTTCTGTTTTCCATAAACACAGTTCTCACAAAATTCCAAACTTACCTGCTTTAGATCTGGAAGCAGTTTCCTTGAGTGGAGAATTTGCATCCCCTTCCCACACATGTGGCCAAGCCTATGATGCCACAACGCTGCACCTGTTTCTGTGGAAGCTACATAAATAGAATAATCAGTATTATGATGACATAAAGATAGCATACCTATCCTATCTCCTTTTGCAATTACCATTGATCCTTTAGTGACCTTCCACCACGTTTTTCCAAACGTAGACAAACAGTCGCCATCTCCCAACTGCCCTGTTGAGATCAGATTTCTTTTCATAGCAGGAATGTGCCTTACATCCTTTAGCAACCAGTCATTTCCATTATTTAGCTTAATCCATACCTTACCCTTTCCAACAATTTTACATGGTTCATCATCCCCCAATAACACATGCCCAAAATCACCTTGAACATAATCATAAAATAATTTCCTATGCGGTGTAGCATGACATGAAGCCCCTGAATCTACTACCCAGTAATCACTAGTATTATCTAATGTAAGAATCAAAGTATCTTGTAATACATCACCTGCTTCATTAGCTTCCTGGGTAGTCTCTTGCTGCCTCTCACCTTTCTTCTTTGGTGCTCTGCAGTCTTTCTTTAGATGTCCTTTCTTACCACAGTTCCAGCATTCTATTTTTCTGAACCTGGACTTGGATCTTCCCATTTTAGACTTGTTGCGATTTCCTGGGCTCCGTCCTCTCTCGTTTTGTCTCCCTCTGCTCTCCATGGTCAAGGCATTACCTGATGTCTCACCTGTGCTTTTCCTTCGCATTTCCTCGCTAAGAGTAACACTAACAACTTCATCAAACTTAAGGGTGTTTGAACTAGGGACAGAGTTACTTACAGCCATGACCAAGCTATTCCAACTTTTTGGTAATGAGCACAAGATTAGAAGAGCCCTAACCTCATCATCAAAGTTCAATTTTACAGAACTTAACTAACTAGTAAGTGTATTAAACTCATTTAAATGGTCAGCAACAAATCCACCTTCCGACATCTTCATATTAAATAAACGCTTCATTAAAAATACCTTGTTAGAAGCCGAGGGTTTTTCGTAGAGCTTACTCAATGTGCTCATCACACCCTCTATTGTTTTTTATTTCAAAATATTGAAGGCCACCGACAAAGCCAAGCACAGCCGTATTTTTCCTAGTACCTTTTTGTCAATAACCTCCCATTATTCATCCTTCATAGCCATCGGCTATTTTTCTTTTCCGCCCAACAGCAGGTACAGATAGTCCTCCATTTGCATCTTCCATAACTGATAGTTTTGGCCGTTAAATTTCTCGACCCTTAACTTTCCTTCTTCCGCCATTGCTCCCACTCGAACCGGGAACCCTTCTTTCCTGTGAGTTTACCAACCAAATAGACCTTTTGGCTCTGATACCAATTGTTAGAAAATAGGACTGCAGAGTAATAACAGATATATAGTTAAATCAATAAACAAGATGCAAAACAAATTAAAACATTACAGAGAGACACAGATATAACGTGGTTCACCCAAATGATGGGCTACGTCCACAAAGAAATTTTCCAGTCCTTTTATTACAGTCTAGAAAGATGAAGGGATACACCCTACAACAAAACCGCCGCACTTCCTCTTCACACTCTCATAGTCTCTCTTCCAGTACAATACAATACCATATCCAGTCATTTACAATGCTCTCTTTTATAGGGGAAATACCATGGGAAATATTCTAGGGTTAACCCAATACCATGGGTCCACAATACTATTGGCCAACACACATCCCAAAAAAAAAAATTCGAGGGCTCAACCCCCGAACCCCAAGGCAGGGGGAGCAAGTGTACAGTACTCCTGGGTTACAATCACAACTAAATAATATCTCTGGATCTGGAAGATTAGGCTCCACAACCAACATCTCTTTTTTTATTCAAATAGACTATTTACGAAAAAGGAACACTCCAGCCAATCATGACTAGAAGAGTTCTCTAAGGTATTATTTTACACTTTTTCGGGCCTTAGGGACTAAATCATACGAAAAATGACCCTTTGGAGTCTTCTTCCGTAGCCGTTCAGACTCTCTAAACATGAATGATACTGAGTTTTCTTTCATTGGACTCGTTAAATTAAACATTGAGAGACCCTCTTTTGGGAACGATCCCCTCCTCTCCCGGGTTCATAAAACATATGAGTTTGGAATTCTCTTTGGACGAGCTATACCAAGTGTTTGTTACCCTCTTTGAACTCGTAAAATCGGAAAGAGGCACTCATCAACCATAAGGGGGAAAATGGGAAGGGAATAATTTTGGAAATAAATGGCGGTAGTTTGTCATTACCTTTGAACATGGCACTTATCTGCATATCATTTCAGTCAATTGGTTATTCAGCTGATCTCTGTGACGATCCACTTTCATGATTCATGCCACTCCTTTGAGTTTTTTAAAAGAATGCATTGTCCACTATCGCACTGTGTGTTTGTCCCGTTTAGTCATGCTGCCAAGTCTTTTGTCGTGTCGCCCGATGTTCAAAGGGAAGTTGAAGAAGTTTACTTCTACAGTCAAAACAGACTCTATGTCAATACTTTTGAGTTAGTCCTATGGTTACTACATTCACATCATTTCAAAACTATGTTCTTAGTTTCATGTCGTTGATGTGGGACTCATCATGGCCCTCCTTCAACGAGATTATTTCCATCAACATCAGCTCATCATCCAGGAAATAGTCTTAGAAAAAAAAACTTAGTACCTTGAGATCTGTATGCCTTAATGACAGATTCTCTCGCTCTCGACATAGGTTCACATCATTGACCTTTGATCAATAGAATCAACTGGGTGTTTGATGTCAGGACATCTATTGACACTCAGTAGATTGTACTAGGGTACCTTGGGAATCATTGACATCAATGGTGATCTCCCTTGCACTTGTTAATGGTTCACATCATTGACCAGTAATCAAGTGGTTTCTACCATGTTCGACTTCAAATCACTGTAATCACATGGATAGAATCGTACTTTGTGGAAGACGAGATGAACACCCTAGGTGTTTGTTTAGCGCTCATTGCTTTCCCCAGGTTGCGATGGAGTTTTGTATATCTAGCATGGATCCACATGGTCATGGCTATGCTCAAATTTTCATCTGTATGGCATAGATCTACATTGTATGTCTTGTAGCTATGTCCAAGTTTGAGTCCTCTATCACATGGATCTATGTTGTATTCTAGTAGCCATTCTTGTTTATTCCTCTCATGGATATTCCTTGTATTGGTCTACAGCCATGAGTTGGTTACTTGTGTCTATGAGTCAAAAATATTGATGTGCTACAGATGCCTACAGGATGACATGCTCCGATCGAGCTGACATTTTCACCTCGAAGTGACAACTTGTTCTCTCAAAGATCTCTCTCATCGTATCCCTCTAAGTCTCATGCTTTGGGGGACATTCTTTTATACCCAAATCCTATCACCACCATGTGATAAGATCTTTAAATTCCATGTTTTCCCTTAATCCCAGCACTTAGAGTGGAAACCTACTCTGTTGGTCAATTCTACATGAAAAAACTCAGCACCGCGCTTTCCTTGTGGCCCATGAGCGGTACCTTGCTCGCACCACCTGTATCTTGTTTTCCATAAGCGGTGCAACTACCTATGGTCTTTGGTCCATAATTGTTTCTCATCTAAACCACTCTGTCATAAGAGAAGAAAAGTGGAACCCTGGGTAAAATGGGAAAAAGAGAAGTTTCTTGAGGCTTCTAGATCATGAGCCTCATGTCCTCCCTTTTCCCTATCATTATGGGTGAGTTGAGCTCGAGATCCACCATGGTAGGATCTTAGAGCCACCTCACCCACAATTCTCTCAACTATTCCTATCCATTGAGACTTATAAATACAAGCTCAAGTTCATAGTTCATGGGGAGAACTATAGAGGTATTGTTATGCTGTTGGATTAACCACTTAGCCCAAGCCATTGGAGAGCATAGAGAGCAATGTTGGAGCTTTTGGGGATGAAGTGTTTGTCTTGTGGAAATGGTTTTCAATAGTAAGGCAATGGTTGTAAGATTCTCCATACATATTTAATACAAAGCTTATTTTCATCCCACATTACTGTTGTTTTGAATTCGCATGTACATGTTGTTAGATTCCTTAGTCACTAACATGGATAAGTAGATGATTTTCTAGTAGCTTTGATGTGTTTGCATGTTTAATCTATTTGCAGGTACATGGGTTCACTATCAAAGTAGCATTCCAGGTGTCTAGGACATTCAGGGAAGGTCTTCATCCTTTGTCGTTCACTCATTTGTTCTGGATCTAGACCATTCAGACCAGAGCAACAGCTTCTGTCTGCAGAAGGTGAAATATTCTTGGTTACAACATCCTCCCTCAGTCGTATTTTCAATGCAGCTGCCTGCTGTAAGCCATACACTTCACTTAAGGGAATCTTGGAGAAGTCTATCTGTAGTGTGGAAAGTTCCTTGACTACATCATTAAATGCACTCGTCTCCGTCCATGTTTCTAGTGCGTGCCACTGGATCTTCACTTTGATCAGTGGCACTAGCTCTGGCGTGACTAATGGGACATTGGGATCCACACTATATGTCTCAACCTCAACAGTTCCTTTGACCTCATTAATTGTGTCTACCATCTTAGTAAGGTGCTTCCCAACTTGATCAACTATGCTTACCTACTAGGTCTTCAAAATGGTAAGGTTGTCCTTAGTGACCACAACTACATATTTGGGTAGCATGTGGATATCCTCTTCAGTTAAGGTATTTGTGTTATCTGTCTTGATAGCTTTCCTTTTCTTGCACGGGGGATCCCATTATTGTTGTTGCATTTGTTATTGGGTCAACATGTTCTCCTAACTAGGTGTGCATTGTGAATCACTATGATTAGAGCTACCCCTATCCTCATTATCATCTTTTTCTTCCTCTTCTTGTGACCGATTGTCCTACTCGTCGCCTCCCTCATTTCCTTGGACATTGCCTTGGTCTAGTGGTGGGTCATCTTGGTTTTGTTCTTTGGAGAGAGGCTCTACCAGTGGGTCACACCATTCATCTAGCCATTCCTGGAAGATTACGTTCACATCATCAATAGTGATCATGAACCCTGCATTGTGTGCTCATTTTGTTGGGTCCTTCTTCAGCTCCAAAATCATGTTATGCACACCGACCTGGAAAGTGATGAAGTATGTGCACCATCGTAGCTCGGGCTTGATGATATCACCTTATAACATCGCACAGTGCCTCGGCATGTAGGAAGAACTTGATGTTATTTTCCTTCTAGAAAATCTTGTTTTTCTTGTCTTCCCACAAGTTCTGGTTCTTTGCGCCAAGGAAAGGTAGTGGGACATCCACTTGTACATAATCAGGTGGATTAGCACACAAGGTAAACAAGACCAAGATGAGCATCCAAGAGTAGTGAAATTTATGGTTAGGGTCCTCCTGGGCCTACATTGCATCATCAATCAGTTCATTAAGCAAGAACTGTGACTAGTTGAAAACCATACCTTGTGTGCACCGCTTCGCAAGCTCTATTGTTCTCGCAGTACATTGCGTCAACCACATCTTGTACAATATCTTACAAGAGAGGATCCTTGCGGTGAACCTCACATTAGCGTTGTCAATAGGGCCAATTAGGAATCCCCTTTTTGCGCAATGAAGGTTATACGCCAACTTTATCTTGGTTTTATCCCTGTTCTGTCGCAAGTATGGTGCATCGTCATTGCCTTCCTTTGGAAGCCCTATGATCACCGAGATGAGTGCAACGTCAACAGGGTATGGCTAATCAATCCATAAGCACCCTCTATGGAAGTAGACTAGGAGCTGCTTTACATACATATTGTTCTGAAGAATCTGGCCGAAATGTGGCATGAATAGTTGGTTCATCAACCTTTCCTGGTTGACACCCTCATCCCATTGTATTGGCCTTAGCACTTGAGGGCCATTCGGGCTGTCTTGAGCCGTGGCCATATAGTTTGCTATTTTCAAACCTTCCTACTATCACATGTTGAATTCCTCGAAGTTTAACTTGATGAGCTTCAGTATTATGTCCATTAGCAGAGGGACATTCTCAAGAATCCGAGGTGCAAGTAATACTATGGTGGATTTATTTGGGAGCGCCACTTACTCTACATAATCTCTCCTTGGGTGGACATAATGCGAGAAGTTTTCATCTTCATCATCACCCTTACCCCTGCATGGTGGGGAGGCCTCCTCCATGGCTTCTTCCTCCAGCGGTGCTTTGATGGTATTGTCCGGAACGGACTTAGCTTTATTTTCCCTTGCCATCTTAGGCTAGGATGACTCTCTAGGTGCACTCTGTCTAGCCTGTCTCAGCTCTCTAAATGGTTGCACAGATGTAGCTAATGGTATCTAATCTAGGTTTGGAACAGGGCATGAACCAGGGGTTGGAATATTGGCAGGGGTGGCCGCAAGGGTAGGTTGCTTTCTAGTTCTTGGCATCGGGTCAAGTTATGGTTCTACTCTAGTTGTTGTATCTCGAGCGAGTGTATTTCTTCCTTGATTGGGAAACCTGATATAAAAATTGCGTCAAACAGCTCACTATCACTCAGGATCTATATAACCATGGGTTTCGGCTCACTAACAAAGGAATGACAGGCTTAGGCTCTGTAAACACTTGGCTCTGGTTCTCTCTTAATCGCTCTGTGTTCATAAAAAAATACTTGATGGTGAAGCCTTGCACTTATACTCTCCAGCACATCCTGCAGTCGTCATGCAATGGGAGGTTGATGTCTAATCAGTCACATAGGATTATTGGCCAATGAGTCCCCTCATTAAGTTGTTAACTTGAGTACTGCATTGTACTTGTCAGAGCAATTATGGCAGAACCGTTGGATATGACCCTAAAGCACGCCATCATTCTCCTCGTATCTCATCAAATTAATGACGCTTAGCTATCATAACCGCCTCAATATTCACTAGATATTCACAATTTAATGTCGGCCAGCCTGTCATTTCTACTTTTTGCAGCACTTTACGCCTTTTACTGCACTTTTTTCTCTTTCTTGTGCTTTGCGCCGGTTCCATCGTAGACGTGCAACATAACAGTTTTTTTTTCTTCATCGTGCGGTGTGATTCTATCCAGGACTGTTATGACTGTCATAGTATGGTTTCAAGTGACTGTCGTTCACCATACCCGTGACATACGTACCATCTAGTTCCTATAGTTTTATTGTGCCCGCATCAGTGATGTGCATGATCACATTGGCCCTATCCAATGCGTTTTTAACTTGCCTGGATGTTTGAAAAATTTGTTGTCATAAAGAAACACAAGTCCTCCGACTTTGAATGCCTTAACTAGAATATGGCAATAATTCCATGCTTTCTGTCGCTATTTCTCAACTGTCTGATGAAATCATGCGACAAAGTGGTCTTCTTCCATCTGTACGAGTTGTGACAACCTCTGTTCAACATCTCCATCAGTTATCTCTATTAGTGCAGCAATTCTTAGACTCAGTACAATGTGCTCCATTGGCACAATAGCTTCCTTTCCATATACTAGTATGAATGGTGTGTGACATGTTAGTCGCTTATAATTTGTATGATACGCCCATAGCACAACTGAGACTTTTTGGTCGCAGTCATCTCGGTGCACATTGCATACCTTGGTCAATTCCTTCTCCAGAATCTTGTTGAGAGCTTTGACCATTCCATTCACCTGAGGATGATAGAGAGACATCTTCTTATGCTGGATATGAAATTATGGATTCAGCTCAGCAATCACTTTGTTAACAAAATGCGTATCTTGGTCACTTAGTAGTATTTTGGTCAACCAAATTTGGTGACTACATTTCCAAACAAAAACTTTTCTACAATCGCAGTGGTACAATATTTAATAGGCACAGCTTCAGGCCATCTAGTTAAGTAGTCCGTCATAGTGATAATGTACCACGTTCTAGTTCTCTTTCCTGGTGGACTGATCATTCCAACAAAATCAACTTCCCACTTGTCGAATGCTTGAAGGGTTATCTACGGCGCAAGCGGCATCTTGTCATGGTGCAACGATTTTCCCATTATTTGGCAGATATCACAGCTCTTGTAGAAGCTTTTAGTATCCATGTGTATTGTTGGCCACCATAATCCTACCTGCAATATATTGCACACTGTTTCTTTTCCCGCATAGTGTCCTCTTGCGACACCAGCATGTGCTTCACTCATAACCCAGGGTCGTTCATAGTAAAAAAAAAGAAACGTATTACTTCATATGCACCTAGCTTATACAGATGCCTCACAATGAATCTATAATCAACATCTCTGATGACCAAGTGTTTCTTTTGATTAGTTGACATTCCTTCAAGTTCATATCATGTGCTCAAAAAGTGAATTATTGTGTTAAAATCATGGTTCTGATCGTCCCTCATGTGAATCGCAAATAGTTGCACATTAGTAAAATTATCTTCCAAGTTGGTTGGATCTTCACCACTTTCTATCCTTGATAGGTGGTCAGGTTGGACATTTAGTCGACCGGGTTTAACAACGACCTCAAAATCAAATTCCTAAAAGAGGAGAAGCCATCTACATATATTCTCCCCTAACAATGGTTTATTGATTAGGTATTTGAGCACTGAATGATTAGTGCGCATCTAAAATGTCAACCCAACAAATAGTGTATGAAATTTTGAAGAGCATAGACCATAGCAAGGCATTCTCTTTCCACTGTCACGTAGTTCTTTTTTGTTGTTGATAGTTTCCTACTAGCAAAAGCAATAGGGTGGTCAAGCACACTCTCTCTTGGTTGTGTCAATACTATGTCGAGCGTGGAAAATGACGTGTTGACATGAACATGGAACTCCTTCTTCTAGTCCAAAAATACAAGTATTGGTGCAGTGTCCATTGCATTCTTTAATTTTTCCAAGATTTCCTCGAAAGCTACTGTCCATTGAAACTTTGTGTCTTTCTTCAGCAATTTTTCCATAGGTGTAGTGATCGATGCATATCCTTTGATGAAATTCCTGTAGTAGCCTATGTGTCCTAATACTAATCTTAATTGTGTGACTCATGTAGGCAGTGATAAGTCAAGAATAATCAAAATCTTTGTTGGGTCGACCAAAATACCGTCGTGACATACAACGTGACCCAACAGCACACCAAACTGCGCACAAAAAATACATTTCTTATAATTGAGTGCAATATGATACTGGTGACAACAATCCAGCATCATGTGCAGACTCTCAATATGGTTTCTTACTAGGCCAAACATAGTCCAATCATCAAAGTAAACCTTAATAAATTTATGTATAAAATATTTAAAAGAAGATACTACTATTCTAGAAAAAATAACAGGTGCATTCTTGAGTCCAAAGGGAATTACCGTATAATGGTAGCATTCCCATTCAATGACGAAGGTTGTTTTGTGGCGATCATCCTTCATGATTCTGACTTGATGGTAGCCAAAGAATCCATCAGTAAATGAATACATCTCTTGCCCTCCAACGCTTTCAAGTACTTCATCTATAAATGGTGTTGCGAATGGATCGTGCAAGCATGCTTCGTCGTTTAGCTTCCTTGGGTCAACACAAATCCTTACTTTGCCTGTTGTTTTCTTATCCTAGATCACTATAGTGCTGATCTACTCTGACTCCTCAATGGGCTCAATGATTTCTATGTGGAGCATGTGATCCAATTATTCTTTTACCCTTTCCTTATACTTGGGGTTCATCCTATACAGTTGCCGCTTACTAGATTTAGCATCTAGTCGCATGGGTATTTTCATCTCCCTTAGGTCTTGCACTATCCCCTTCATCTCTGAGAAGTTGGTAGGGAATAGATTTTGATATTCATGCAGTAAATCCGTGATCTTTGCAATTGTTTCTTCATCCCAATAATCTCCCATATTGGTGAATTTTGGGTTCTCTGGCGACCCAATGTTTACTTTCTTGATCTTTAAGGGCTTTAGGAACTGGTCACTTAAAATTCCACCTCCTTCTACTTTGCATGTTCCCTCTGATTTCGGTATGGTTATGTTAGTTGGATCATCATCTAGGTCTCGAGCTAGATTGTAGCAAGCCATCCATTGCTCAATGGTCACACTGAACTGGTGAGAGTGAGATTCTTCAACAGGAATATCAGTGAATATATTCTCCTTTATCTTTTGAAGCACAACATTAACTGTAGGGTGCTCATCTACAAATTTGAATGTGTATGAGAACTTCTTAGCGATCCCTTCCCAATCCTGGGTTCCTTGTCACAACTCCATATATGCATACCAGGTTCTAGGTGTTATTTCCAATGTATGTATGAAATGATGGACCCATTCCTATCACGGGTACTGTAAAAATATCATGCGACAATGGTTAATATGTTCAATAGGGTTTTCCAACCCTGAATACTTGTGATTTACGAGGGTGACCTCTTCACCAAATATGACTTCCATCAATTTTCTGCACTGTCGCCAATCTGTTATAGACTTCTTGTGCACACCCCACCATCTAGCGGGCGTAGCTTTTAGCACATGATCCAGCACCGATAAACGTTGTGATTCCATTACAAGTCCTTCAAACTCAATTAAGAAGGTCACAAATTTAGGTAAACCCTCATAGGTGGGTATCTCTTGCAGCTCATTCTCCACCCATCGCATGGACCTTGTAACTCTAGCGCACCTTCTCATAGAGACTTCATGTAGTCTATTTTTCCAATTCTTCAAGGCCTCCCCTGAGTCGAATGTGCATGAACTAGCTCTTGTCCAGCTCAGGCGTCCATCTGTTGTTGGGTTGATGAAGTATTCTTGTAATGCAATGACAATGTAGATCTGGTCAATATAGTCAACCTATCTGTCATTGTAAATAGGCTCAACGTATCTCTATCCCTATAATGGATCAATCAGTGACACCACTCTCATCTTGTTATCCTCGAATGAGAGGATCCTTTTCTTGAAGCTTATAATGGTCTGGTTGTCTATATCCCAATCTATCCCCAGCAATGTGGGATATGGATTTGTGTCATCAACAATTTTAATGACCTCAAAGTCCGCAAATGTGCACAACCCTTCAATGTCGACAGGGACCTAACTCAACCAACCAATGGGTAGGACCTTCACCTGAATTACAAGTCGAAACTGGAGATGGGACCAGTCCAAATGCGACTTTCCCATAGTTTCCCAATTTTTTCGCATCAAGATATTAACATCAGACCCTAAGTCTAAGATGATGTAATCCATGTTGTAGTTGCCTATCTATGTAGTCATTCTCAACTCGCGCCTAGTTTTGAATTTCTTTCTCACTTGGTTAACTTTCTTTCCAAGTCGTGACTCTATGGGTGTCTCTTCTATCATTGCTTGTAGTTATGGAATAGCATATATATCTTGTATTAGTGTTAAGAAACTTGACAGAAAGGATTTGAGATTACTAACCTTTTGTGGGACATTCTTCTGGAATATTCACTGAAATCATTCAGGAATCTCCATGGCTTCTTATGACGTCAATGGTTCTCCTAGATCCACAAACTCTGGTTGCATGTCCAAGAATACTTCCTTTTGTTTCTGGATATCGAATGGCACCTTCTTCTGTGTCGCAGGTCATACCTACGGCTATAGTTGTTCTTGTGGCTTATCCTAGTCAGCTCCGGTCATAGCACCTCCTCGCATTATGACAACAACACTTGGTTCTCTTTGTTCAGCCGCAATCATTTGAACTCTCATGTTGGGATTTTGGTTTGGGTTATGCGCAGGGTTAGGCCCTATGATAGTCCTTGCTTTCCATTTTGCAATCAACTGAGGACATTGCTCCACATTATGGTCCTATCCCTTACAATATGAACATGTCTTTGCAGGTTCTAGGAAATATCTAGCATAGTGACCTGGATTTCCATAGTTATAGCATGTAAATGACCTCTCCCTCTACCAAATAATCCTCCTCCTCATCCTTTGAAGTTTACACCACCCCTTCCTTGCGGGTGTGATTACTGTTGCGGGTACTGATTCTGCTGGTAATGTGGATGGTAGTGATTTTGTTGCGCATATGATTGATGTGGTGCATACTAAGGCTGATACTAGTTCTGATACTGATTGAGTGGGAACTACATAGGCTGATATGACAGTTGTGTTGATTCAGCTTGATCATGCCCCTCATTCTTCATCAAGTAGGTGTCAACGGTCTTCTCCTTCAGGAGCTGGTATGCCCTGCAATATTTCTCTTCATGGCATAGTGACTTCCAAAATTTACAAAAGAGGTTTGTCGGGGTACTTACAAATTTTTGAAAATATAAACACTTCTCGTCGTGATGCCCTCTAGGCTGGCATATGTGACACCAAGGTATCCCATGGCCATTTAATGGGTTCGGTGCACCAGACGATATATCATTCATGAACGTCGAACATTTATCCTTAGTGTGTCCATCCATTCTGCATTTTGTGCACCATGAATATTCTTTTCCATCCTTACCCTTGTTGGTGTCTCATAGTTGTATCATCAGATTAGCCAGCTGTGACTGAATCTACACCATTCTTGCAGCACCGTCACCAATTGGCGAGGCTTCTAACTTCATTTCCAAATCTAGTGCTTCTGTCTGCAACTCAATTTTTTGTTGCATCAACGACCCTCGGATGTGTGGTAATAACACAGCAATAAACCACTATTTATGCTGTACATCTGACATTTGAAAACATACCTTGGACATCAAAGTTTTAAACTGCTGGTCAAAGTCCCATACTAATTCTTTCGGTTCTTTCTGTATCTCTTTTATCTCAGTAATGCACTGCGACTCAGATTTAGGTTTTCTAAACTCAGAGATCATTGCAGCTTGGATTTCGTCAAAGGTCTTCTACGGAGTTATGGCCGATGGGCACAGAACTTCATAAACCAATCCAGCGCACGACCCCTTAGATTTGTGATCATCTGCACCTTTCTTATGTCCATGTTATGGACTAAGCAAACCATCAAAATAGCTTCATAGAGAAACCAGTGTTGCTCAAGTTCTTATGTTCCATTCCCATTGAATGTGGGTAACCAAATATCCACCCCAGTCATTGAGTTGGCATAGGGGTCCTCTGGTAAGGGATTCAAAGGGGTTGAACCTTCTTTCCTGTTATTCATAGTACTAGCACTATCAGTATTAGAAGTCCTTTTCGAGTATGAGACTCTAGATCTTACCTTCGGTGATATTGTTGGTTTGATGTAGTTGCGTCCTGACCTTGGTGTCTCCATAGACTCTTTAGATTCCTTTGATCCTTTCGATATCGGGCTATATTCCTCCTCTTCATCGCAAGACCCTTCATCTTCCTACAACCGAAGTTTGTGTTCACTCTCCTTGAACAAACTAGGATTCTATCACCCTCTTTCGGTCTTTCTTCTTTTCCCTGATCTGAATCTCCTCCCACTCCTTAGGAATCCAGCTTCTAGTTCAGGTTTTGTACTTCCAAGGAACATCTCAACTCACTCTTTCCCATTTTATTAATAGGTTTTCTGTGACATAGACTCCTTCCTGGGAATGCGACTCAACTACTCAACTGCAATATACTCTTCTCATAGATGAGCATCTTGATCCATGTACCAATAGATAACAAATACGTTCTTCGGGGTCCTTGGAAAAAAATTCTTTTAGCCTGACTATATGAGGTTATAGTGTCTACTGCAAACTTAGTGATATATCCTTACAAGATACTATCAACCCAAAAATCAACAGCTCGATATATGGTGTTACTTACACTAGTTACCTCACGAACCAACTGATCGCTCCATTCGACGGCTTTTCTTCTCTGGAAATTTGTCTGTCTAGTCGCCAATCTTGACAGCCACTCATGCAGTATAACGAGGAACTCTGCAAAGAATATATCATGGATATCAGATTATATATACTCGTTCACCCAGTTTTATGCGCTCAACCGTGATCCTACACTCTCTTCTTGTGCGAATGCTAGCGTCTTAGACTCCATCCAGTCCTCTATCTCTTTATTCATCAGATGCCACAACATTTCCCTCAACTCAATCGATTAAGGGTCCCAGCAACGAAACCATTTGTTGGCCTCCTTCTCTGTCTATCTCGATCCGCGGTTCAACAACAACACAACACCAAAAAGACACCACAAGACATCTGCCCAATAAAGAAAGCTTAGTCAGAAACACTTGCAAGGCAAGTGCACTATCACCCGAGATATATAATGGGTAACAACAAGAACCATGTTTCCATAGTTGGCAATGGATTACAGTCCCTTGGCACGCAGCCAAGGCACTCGAAAAGGGAAACAAGACGATGAAGTTTATTACTGTGCGACTAGGAACAACTATATAATAGTGCATGCGTGACATGACCCTGTCCTTAGCCTCAACAACTGGCGCAACTTGTGCGATGCAGCTGACTCCTTGCACTGACAGAGAGTATGCAACTTATGCTTTGACTTAGGAAATTAACCATGAACTTATTCACAACATTCCAATAATGATTTAAACAATCATTCATTCATTTGTCAATAAGAGGGAACCATACATTCAACAGTCACTCATCAATATACAGTACGAAAATACTCGACATTCATATAAACATTCAATATCAATCAATCATTCAACACATGAAATAACGTGGACACCCATCTAGGAAAAACCTCCAAGGTGCTCTTCATCTAGTAAGATAATTGGATATAGCACCTTACAGTCTGCGACCTACAGACTGTTCATATGATATGTATTTCTATCTCTCTCTTCTTGCTCTCATGCTCTCTATCTTATTCTTATATCTACTCCTATTGATCCGCACATAGCCTAAATCGACTCTTCTACTTACCGAGGTTCTATGCACACAACTGCAAGATCCATGACTCAACAAACTTCTCTTCTACTTAGACTCCTCTCTGAATTTTTCTTTCTACTAACCCTAACTTCCTTGACAAAACTAAACACATCAAAAAAGGTGAACCACACCAGCGACCAACAACTAACAAAACCCCAACCCTTATACAGAATGGGTTCTTCCTATTTATAACTTATACAGGACCATGCAAGGTTGAATACATACTATTCATCAGTTACAGGTTGTATTCAGTCGTCAAAATCATTACAAGATGTCATGGACTGACACAGGGAACTATCGGCATGACTTACATATATTCCTTCATACATGCGTTTTCCGCTGGCTTACGCCGACTTTAGCATCCATGATCTTCCTGACATGTCTCTTTCTATTCATTACCCATCTGTACTCCTCCAAGTTTGTCTTTCCTCCGTCACATGCATGTTCTATCCTTTTGCACTAGTTCCTTTGCTTCCTTCATGACCTACTTTCCTTCTTGTCACACGCATATTCTATCCTTCTTTTGATGCACACCAGCTTCTTCTTTGTGCACCTTTCCTAGCCCAACAATTTGTGTTAATATCAACTATTCCATGCTTTTCTCCTTGATCATTAGTATAGATCTTTGAATTATCTTGTTGCTTTCACTATTGCATCTTGGTATTCATTTTCTTTTGCAGGTATAGTTGATCGCAAACAAATCCACAAGACAAGGATCACCTTCATTGTTGAGGTAATAAAGCTTCAAATTCAAGTAGTTTAACAATCTAGGTAGGGGATGCATTGCTGTGGTCGTTTGTTCTAGATATGCCCCATGTAGACTAGGGAAACAATGTTTGTCCACATTGATTGATAATTTCCGATAACAAAAGTAATAAAAGGATAATCATATCTTACTCACAAAAAAATAAACTAAAGAAAACTATAATACCCCATATTTAACCTTTGGATTTAATAGGCCTATTACCCATATTATTGTATGAGGATCACATGTGATTTTATACTCATCACATGTGAAATTGTTCACGGTAAATGATCATGTAGTTGTTCATGGATATACATTTGCATGGGAAGGAGCATATGTACCAAGAAAAACCCATGTTTTTACTTGGAAGGAACCCACTCCTCATGCATGAGAAACATATATAAAGTGCATTTTATGGAGAGATCCATTCTTATTCAACTATCACTCATGTTTCAAGGATATCGTTGTTCTCCTCCATGTTTACCATTCTCTATAAATAATAGAAGAAACCCAAGAGTAAGTTAAAGATATTGTGTTGTAACGAGGAGTAACGGGTTGATTTTGAAAAAAAATCCCTTGGTGAGAGTGAGCAGAGAGTCTAGGTGGTTGGAAAATCAATGCCTAGTTGAATAAGAAGTTTGTTGACTACATCTAATCCAAGATCTACCTATTTCTAGGAAATCCAAAGGGAAATTAATAATTTAGACTCTTTGTTCCTATATTGAACACTAGAGGGGACATATTCTTGAAGGGTAGGTAATATGTTCAAAGATTATCCCAAATGAAGTGTATATGATGTGTGTCTTGATATTCATTGAGATCTACGTGTATGCATCTATCAAAACACCAACATCAACAAAGAAAAATCACACTTTAAAATGCTATAGATAGTTCAATCATCCTAATATACTTCGAGAAAAATGTGAGTGTCTCAGAATGTCACATTAACAATCCACAAAAACATTGCAAGGTCATTGTTTAAACCAAATGGTGTTACATTCTATGTATATGAACTCCATTCCATGTTAAATGTGGTGTTGGTTTTACCTTCCTCTGCTATTATGATATGATGATATTCAAAGGAGACATTGGTGAAGGAATATGCTCCATTCCCTACTGCTTTCTTATAGTTTACTATTGAATGGGTTTGATAAAGGATCATGCAAGAATGCCTCAATTAATCCACATACATATACAAACACATAAATGCCGCATTTTTTCTAACCATGCATGACAATTGGGATTATCATTATGACTTTTCCACTCTGAAATCAAGCTTACATCCAAGAAATTATCAATTTCTTAATTTACTCATTCTTCCCAATGGGGGTTCATCTAATAAAATATACTCTTTTTTTAGATGTTGCTCCTAGTTTAAGTTCAATTTTAATTTCAATCAATTCTCCCATGACACCTTTATTTTATAAAATTTTGCAAGTGTTAGAATAATCAAACCCATAGTATTACCCACTTATACATTAATTCATTTATTTTTGTCTTATTTTCCTAATTCATGAGTCCCACCATGTTCAAGTTGCTAATTGCCTATCCATAGAGGTCAAACTTGCCATCTTTGACTCATGTAGCACTTGGGAAAGCCTTAGGAATCAAATCTTCTTTATTCCTGGCCTCCTAGGTGCCCTTCTGCTTTTTCTGCTTTGTTGACTGCTTTTTCAGTTTTTAAAGCACATAAAGAAAGCAAGACTAGGTGAGGTGAACCTGTTTTATTCCCCTTTCATCCTCCACTCTTTCCTCCATGAAAAAGCATGTATGAGCTGCCATTTCACCACTCATTAGCTTGCCCATGCGCCCTTGCCAATTCGTGAGCCTCATGAGAGATTTGGGATCAGCTTTTTACACCTATGGGGGATTTGCCTATTTTGAGTAAGCCTGCTTTATGCTAGATTTGGATGCTTCCTCATGCATTCGATTTCTTCATGTATTCTATTTATTTAGAAGCCTGTGATATTATAGGGTTGGCTATTGTACACTGAGTTAATATAATTTTGTGTTACAGCTCCATTTTTAGTCTCCATTGTTGACAATTTTGCATGATCAATTGTAATTTGTTGTGAGTGAAATTAATATATTGCTGGTCAGAATTTCTACATGGTATCAGAGCCATTGTAGGTTGTTACTCTCCTTCAAAAATTGTTTTGCAGGTTCGACATCAAGACTGGTAGCCTTCTACTGACAGCTAGGATAGATTTTCTAAAGCTATGGATTCACAGAAAACTATCCTCACTCCCTTCAACTATTTTGAATGGAAAGCAAAGATGGAGATCTTGTTGAGAGCGAAAGGCCTCTACAGGGTGACTATGGCTACAGAAGCAGAGCCCAATGCTGCTGCAGAGAAGATCAAATGGCATAATCGGAGAGATGAGGCCTATGGCCTCCTATGTCTCAGTATTTCCCGAGACCTCCTTTTCCATCTCGATGGATTAACTTCACCGGATCAAGTATAGGAGAAACTTTCTGAACTCTTCGGAAAGACAGATGAGATGAGGGGACACCAGATCGAAAATGAGCTGATTTCCCTGAGTCCCAGTAATTTTGAATCACTGTAGCTATACTTC
>LPNX010273824.1:60123-70162 GCA_001517045.1 Pseudotsuga menziesii
TAAAAGCAGATTGATATGTTGACCAATATCCTGGAGAAGAATGGCATATCCCTTCCAGAAAGCTCAAAGAAGAGAGAAGGAGGATCAAGTTCCGATGACAGAGAGAGAGTTCATGCTCTAGTTGTTGGCACATCAAGCTCACCCAGTTTTATCATAGATTCTGGAGCTTCAAGACACATGGTTTCGACTAAGGAGGCCTTCTCCTCACTGGATATGTCGAAAGGACCATCTATTGTACTGGGAGATGACTCTCTCACTGAAAGCAAAGGCAAAGGAAGGATAGAACTTGATCATGGTAACTTCAATAATGTGTTGTATGTCCCTGGTCTCGCCTCCAAACTTCTATCAATGTACCAGATGACCCACACTGGGTCTCCTAATAAAGTCATATTCTCACCAGATGAAGTTGAGATCACAAAAATCTCAAGTGGAAGAATTATTGCAAAAGGAGTAGCGAATCATGCTCAAAAGGTATACATGTTTTCACACTTCCTGCCTTACTCAAACCCCTCTGCTCTTCTTATCCATGCTAATGAAGCTAGCAAGCTATGGCATGAAAGATTTGGCCATTTAAATTACAAGTATTTGTCTGATCTTAGTGAGAAAGATATGGTCATAGGGTTTCCCAAGATAAAATTTTCCAAAGGAGTATGCCAAGGCTGTATCCTAGGAAAACACCCAGAGCACAAATTTGAGAAAGCCAGTCATGAGAGAACCTCTGCACCCCTCAAGTTGATTCACAGTGATGTTTCTGGCCCATTCCCTCATATGTCCATGATTCAGGACAAATATGCATTGACCTTTATTGATGATTTTTCCAGGTATTGTTGGGTTCACTTCATGAAACACAAGTCAGAAGTTTTTGGCCTATTCAAAGTCTTCAAGGCTTTGGTTGAAAACCAGTGTGGAAGAAAAATCAAGGTCCTTAGATATAAAAATGGTGGTGAGTATGTCAAGTCTGAGTTTATTAACTATTGTGCAGATGCAGGTATTCAGATGTAGCATTCTATCCCTTACACACCACAGCAAAATGGTGTTGCTAAGAGGAAGAACAAATCACTGAAGGAGATGGCAACATGCATGATGGAGGCCAAAACTTTGCCACCAAAGTACTAGGCCGAAGCTATCAACTATGCAGCCTATATTCAGAATAGGGTGCCTCACAAACAGTTGGATGGCATGACTCCCTCCGAAGCATGGAGTGGGCACAAGCCAGATGTGACCCATTTTAGGATTTTTGGCTCAAAGGCATGGGCTAGAATCCTGACAGAGAAGAGGAAGGCTTTGCAGCCCCAAAGCCAAGAGTGTATTTTTGTGGGATACTCTAAATATTCAAAAGGGTACAATTTGATAAACTTGATCACAAACAAATCCTTCATTGAAAGGTGTGTTCAGTTTGAAGAAGAACCCCTTGCAGAAGTGGAGATTGGTGAAGCCTCTTCACCACCTGAACCTCAAGAAGTAAGTAAAGAGTTTGTTGAACATGCTGATTCTGATTTGTATGATGGAGATGAGTTTATTGCAGACCCAAACAGCCCCACAAGGACAAAATGGGCAGCCAAGACACTACATGCAGCAGGACAGTTAGCTGGGGATCCCAATGACCCAAGGAGGACTAGATCTCAATTTGAGAGCGGTCTGTGCATGAAGGATCCTGAGTTTGCTGAAAAATGCTATTTGATGGTAGATTCTGATCCTCAAACATATGAAGAAGCATCAGGAGATCCAATATGGCAAGCTTCCATTAATGAGGAGTTCAACTCGCTACAGAAGAGCAACACATGGGAGCTAGTGGATCTTCCTCCAGGGAGAAAACTAGTACAGTGTAAGTGGGTCTATAAGACCAAATTTGCTGCTGATGGTTCACCACTGAAGTACAAGGCTATATTTGTAGCTAAATCCTACTCACAAGTTCATGGCATTGATTACAATGAGACTTTTTCCCCAGTAACAAAGATGGATTCAATCAGGCTAGCTCTAGCCATTACAGCATCAAGGCAATGGGAGGTACATCATATGGATGTAAAATGTGCCTTTCTGAATGGTGATCTCACTAAGGAGATATATATTCAGCAGACCCAAGGTTTTTCTGCTGACCATTCTCTTGTGTGCAGGTTGAGAAAGTCATTGTATGGGCTAAAGCAAGCCCCCAGGGCTTGGTATGCCAAGATAGATAGCTTCTTGCTATCTCTGAATTTTGTTCGGTGCAAATCAGATTCGAATGTCTATATGAAGGTAATTAATGGTTCATTAATGATCATTGTGTTACATGTTGATTACCTCCTCATTACAGGAAGCTCACAGGCTGAGATTGCTTCCCTAAAAGGAGCTATGAACCAAGCCTTCTCCATGACAGATTTGGGGCTCTTAAGTCAATTTCTGGGGCTTGAGATTGCTCAAACCAAAGCTGGAATCAAGGTGCACCAGTCCAAATATGCCTTGGATTTTCTGATCAAATTCAGAATGCAAGATTGCAAAGCAAGCAAAACTCCTTTCCTTTCAGGAGTGAAGCTGGAGGAAGATGATTCTCCACCGATGGTAAACAACACTTTGTATAGATAGTTGATTGGATGTTTATTGTATTTGACACATACTCGACCTGATCTTTGCTATGCAGTCAGTGTTGCTTCTAGATTCATGGATCAGCCCCATGAGATCCATTAGAAAGCAGCCAAGAGGATCCTTAGCTTTGTTTAGGGAACAAGGACACATGGGATTTTCTATAAAGCCAATTCTGATCTAGAGTTAATTGGTTTTACTGACAGTGATTGGGCAGGTGATAGCACAGACAGAAAGTCCACTTCAGGTTATGTTTTCATGCTTGCAGAAGGGACAATCAACTGGTCAAGCAAGAAACAGAGTGCCATTGCACTCTCATCTATAGAAGCTGAGTACAGAGGAGTTGTCAATACAGCAACTCAGTGTTTATGGTTGCAGGGTTTACTTGGAGAGTGTGGTTTCGAACCTGAGTACTCAACTACCATCTACTATGATAACTAGAGTACCATTCGAATCTGCAAAGATCCAATTCAGAAGCAGAGAACCAGACACATTGAGATTCACATGCACTACATCAGAGAGCTTGTGCATGATGGCACCATTCACCTACTCTTCTGTTCATCTTCAGAACAAGTAGCTGATATCTTCACCAAAGCATTTTGTGAGAAGACCTTCAATAATATCAAATCACTGTTGGGGATTGCTGATCATGCTGTAAAGGCATGAGTGGAGACAAGATTCTACAATTTTGTTTTACAGTCCATGTTTAAAAAAGGATTTTCCCAAGTTGGTTTTGCCTCTTTCCTTGGTTGTATGGACTTGCAGTATGTAAAAGGGTGACTAAGCCTTGTTGCTAGGCCCTACATTTTTAATTTATTACTCATAAAGTCAGGCTTAAGGGGGGGTGTTAGAATAATCAAACCCATAGTATTACCCACTTAGACATTAATTCATTTATTTTTGTCTTATTTGCCTAGTTCATGAGTCCCACCATGTTCAAGTTGCTAATTGCCTATCCATAGAGGTCAAACTTGCCATCTTTGACTCATGTAGCGCTTGGGAAAGCCTTAGGAATCAAATCTGCTTTATTCCTGGCCTCCAAGGCGCCCTTCTACTTTTTCTGCTTTGTTGACTGCTTTTTCAGTTTTTAAAGCACATAAGAAAAGCAAGACTAGGTGAGGTGAACCTGTTTTATTCCCCTTTCATCCTCCACTCTTTCCTCCATGCAAAAGCATGTATGAGCTGCCATTTCACCACTCATTAGCTTTCCCATGCGCCCTTACCAATTCGTGAGCCTCATGACAGATTTGGGATCAACTTTTTACACCTATGGGGGATTTGCCTATTTTGAGTAAGCCTGCTTTATGCTAGATTTGGATGCTTCCTCATGCATTCAATTTCTTCATGTATTCTATTTATTCAGAAGCCTATGATATTATAGGGTTGGCTATTGTACATTGAGTTAATATAATTTTGTGTTACAGCTCCATTTTCAGTCTCCATTGTTGACAATTTTGCATGATCAATTGTAATTTGTTGTGAGTGAAATTAATCTATTGCTGGTTAGAATTTCTACAGCAAGAATATGTCTTCATACTCTTTCAATAGAGATACAACCTCCACAACAATGTGTTCATCCCAACAATCCCAAATTATTGTCATATTAGGGTTTCCCTATAAGACAATGTTTATAGTCCATGTCGTAAGTGTCCTGTGGTAGTATGTGGAACTGCTCATATCCCCTTTGTCTCATGCTATGAAATTACCATTATATTATTGAAATCGTAGATGATGAAGTTCCTATTTAGGATCCTCTTCTACATGTCCCTCCACCCCATGTGGAAAGCATAAGAATATCTATAATGTTGTAGTGATCTATGTCATTTCTCCATAGAATTTAAATGTGGTGTAGAACTTAGTCCTTAGATCCTTTCATTCCTTATAATTTCGTGATTTTATTCTTGTAGATACTAAGTATTCAACAATATCCATAAAGTGTGCAAAAACTTATGTACCCACTATTGTATCATGTAACCCTACTCATTCAATACATCTTCTTGTTTTTTATCTATTTAAACCCTATTTAAACTGATACTTTCAAATTCAGACTTTTGACAAGAAAAAAAAACATGATTGGAATCGAAAAATTATCAACAAACTGGCTAACGCGATTTTGAAATGCAAGAGAAGCTTACATTTGATTCTTGAATTATAGACACATAATGATAATGTTCATTGCACATTATCATGTTCTATGAAAACTAACCTCTGTGAAGACTACAAACCACAAGGAAATTTGAACAAATGCAGAGACAACCACTGCTAGAAACCAAGCTTCATGCAAATATGAAAGATCTGATTATTCTCCATGTGGGTTTATATTTACTCTTGTCGCATTATATAGGGATAAACTTGTTGTACGACTCCACATTTTACTCAGATGTGGACCAATTCGGAGTTAAAAAACCTTCACCCAAAAACCATTGGGTGTTGAAACCATTATGGATTCAATGAAACCTCCACTAAAATCGATGTGCGACTCAGCCAAATAAGGAATGTAAAATAAAAATTTCAAGGAAAATTCAATGCTAGGGTTAATATTAGTGAGACTTCTCAACCTCAAATTGAGGGTGTGTTAACTGTGAAGGTCCATATTGTCCAGAATTCCCAAGTTCCAACCTCAAACTAAGGGTATGGTAATTGATAAGGTCCAGTGGTCCACATTGGCGAGACTGCCCAACCTCAAATCAAGGGCATACTAGCTGATACGGTCCATATAGCAGCGGCAAACAAGCTGTATCACCCACCATTGCTAAAAAATCGAGGCAAACTCACCATTTCATGGATTCATTACTGAAATACTGGGCAATTTCAATATTTCATGGCCTTCATACCAAAAATACAGAGCGAACTTGTTGATTTCAACCATATTTGGGAAGGCAACATTCAAGTTTGCCTCTTTCATGGGCCTTCATGGCCTTCACAATCCAAATTCGCATTAATATGGGTCAAATAAATTTAGGACTAATGTATTAAATTAAAAAAAAAACACATTTCATATTAAAAATTTGCCCCCCATATATTTGAGACCCTTCTAATTTCTCCCTTGGGCTATATTTCACCCCTAAAATCATCCATGATGAAGATGAAGTTGACAAAGTAGAGAAATGAAATTAGACAATTAACACTTAGAAAATTCAAATGTTCAATATCATATTTACTATAAAGAATATATACAATATGCCATAACTATTTTTTTCATTTACTTTCAATTTTTTACTAAAGAAAATTATTGTCTAATACTCCATAAATATAATTTTGGTCATTGAATTTCCATTTTGAATATTTCCTTCACTAATATCCATTCTTGAAAACAACTAATATTCACTTCTTAAACCACTAAGGAGAGTTAGACATAACCTTATCCATAACTCACTTCATTAAAAACCTCTCTCAAATTTGAATTCTCCCACCCATTAAAAAAAAGACTTTGGATTTCTTGACAAACACCATACATTACCTCTTCCATAAGGAAAAAAATCCACTTTATATGAAAAGAATTATTAAATATTTTTATTATTATTATATTTGACCAAAAAATTTAATGTTATTAGAAAAATGACAATTTCAAATATTTTTCATTATTAGTTTATAATTGATTAAATTATAAGATTATATAATTTATTATTTAAAAAATATTATTATAAAATGATGAATAAAAAAATTAATTACTAAAAAAATTTATCGAGGGAAAAAATAATATATTTGGTATTTTAAAATTGAAATAAAAATACACTTTGATGTGCCTCCTCCATTAAAAACAAAAACAACCTCAAAATAATTATGCAAGTCAAGGCTTTGGGGATAGATATCCAAATAATTCACCACAATTTTATACATATGAAATATAATTATTAACTTTTAGGGAACATTTAAAATCCTTATTGGTTTATACATATGAAATATAATTATTAACTTTTAGGGAACATTTAAAATCCTTATTGGTTGTAGTTCAAAATTTGTGGACCATTTACCAAAATAATTGCTTTCCCTAGTTGAAAGAATTCTTTAGTTATTGAAAATAAAATATTTTATGTTTAAGAACATGTGTTATCTCCCTGGAGGTCATAGGTTCAAAACCAGCGGGGGGTAGGGTTGCTCATTTGTCCTGCTGTGACTAGGCTTGAAGGCTAGGCGACCCCACTGGGACATCTTGGCCCCTACTAAGTCACAAGTTATTGGTATATATGGCTTGCAAGTTGTTGGATATACTCTTGGTAGGTTGTTGTTCCCATGGTCAAATAAAAAGAAGAAAAAGAAGATTTCATCTTGTAGGATGTTGTCCAATCAAGGCTATACTAGAGTATTTTAATTTATTTAACTCGTTAACATGTCAAAAAAAATGTAGTAAGTTTTTATATGTGTTAAAAAATTTTGATGCCATATGATTGGGGACATAAGTGACTTCAAGAAGGAATGTTTTTGTATTGTTTCTTTTTGGTAAAATAAGTTTTGGGGTTGTTTTTTTTTATGGAGTAGGCTACATTAAAGTGTATTTTGATTATCAATATTTTAAATGCAATGCAAGATGGCTTTATGAGAAACAAAATTATTTCGTTTTTCAATTACATTTTTAAAATATCATAAATTAATGAATAAATGACAAGATTGGGGACCTAAAAAAATTGCATAATATGAAAATTAGGTTAAAGATTTGTCATGAAAATAAATGGAGACTCTTAACAAACACCTACAGTGTTTAAATAAATCAATAGAATTGAATGATCTTTAATCTCAATTCTAAATTTTATTGCAACTTAGATAGATAAAAAAATTAAACCTCTTTAAACAAGAACCCTAGAGATAGAAAGTACTAAAGACCTAAATAATTTTCCTTACTTAAAATGTCGAAAGAAGAGAAAAATTAACACTACAACTCGGATCTTACAACAAATGAATGGCATAATCAAGCAAGAATATGAAGGAAAATGCCATAATTGAAACACATATAAAAATATGGAAAACTAAATAGTACCAAAAAAATCAAGATCTTTTTTTGTGATGCCACAACTTTCTTGAGAAAAGTGTAGCTGTGCACTTTATGAAAGAAAAAGTGTACAACAGTTAGGAAAAAAAAATTGGTAAGTAGCTTGTAATCGAGGAAAATAAGTTAAGGTATTTCACCCATGTCACCTAAGAATAAGGGGTTACAATAAGCAAAAGGTAGGATAGCAAGAAAGAAATTGGCACACCATCAAATAAAACATCTAATAAGGCATACACACAACCAAAGGATAAAATATGGATTTCATCCCCATTATGGTCATTAATATGTTGGTGGTGCTTGATCATTGCCATGTGATGAAAATAATTTACTTAATGGTTTTGTTGATTGAAAACAAGATCATATGATGTAAGTTAAATGGACTAAAAAATATATAGTATAATGGCCTATATAAGATGAAAAATGAGAAATCAAAATAAAATATTCATAAACACAACATATGGTAAATAATATTTGAATTTATAGTAACAATAAAGGGTGAGGATGAGTCACAACAACTTGGAAATAGTAAGTTGAAGAAAATGGACTCCAAGATGATCCCAATGGAGGGTTTTTCTTCTCTTCTAGCATTCCACTCTAAGTTGCAGATGGTGTGGTATGAATTCTGAGAAGAAGAAGAAGAAAATCATATATTTGATATTTCAATATTAAAATCAAAATACACTCTAATGTAGCTTTCTCAATCAAAAGAAACCCTGTAAACTTCTTTTATGAAAGAGAAATGATACAACAACATTACTTCTCCACTTCAAGATTGATTACTTTTGTCCCAAAGCATATAGCATAGAAATATTTAAGCACTTCTATAAAAGCTTACTACATTTTTTTGACATGCTAACCAGTTAAATAAATTAAAATACTCTAGTATAGCCTTGACTCGACAACATGTTGAAGGATGAAATATTTGTTTTCAGTAACTGAAGAATTATTTCCACTGGTAAAGCACTTATTTTGATAAATGGTTCACTCTGTGAATGAAATCTCTAAAAATGAGGGTAAAAAAGAATTCACTATTAGTTAAAGATCCATTGTTAACAAATGTATTTTTCATTAGACAAATTAATCACAGGTTTGGAATCCCCATCACCTGCAAGCTCTTTACTTGGTTGTCAACAACCAATTTAAGTAATATCCACAGAGCATATAAATTTTCCCAATTGCTTGAACTCAACCTAGCTCCCAAATTTGAATAGTAATAATGAGAATTATCTAAATATAAAATAGCTCCATCCCCATAAGAGTCAAGCCTCCCTTAGTTAGTTCCATCGAAAAAATGCCATGGCCTTAAGAAATCAATATTTGACATCTAATGAAATCTAGGGACTAATGATATGAGATCGTTCCAACCTTTTATAAAAGAAAGACGAATCTAGTGCGTTAACCTGCCTATATCTTCCCACTTTCCTTCAAAACATATTTTGTTTCTATTCAAACATAAACTCCAAGATACATAAATTTTTGATAAATCTTTGTAGATTTGTACATCATCCATGATTCAAAACAATCTGCCAATGATGATTTACCCCAATGAAATTGAACGTTAAAAAATATTTGAACCTCTTGCCACATTTCCTTTGTGAAATTGCAATCCACTAGTAAATATTAACAAATTTATCATCATGTTTGCATAGATGGCATCAACCCAAACCAATCCAATTGCACTTATGACCGCTATCCCATGTTAATATCATGTCCACCAAAGCTAGACACATAAAAAATTTGAGGTTTTAGTGGGATATTTAACTTCCACACTACTAACCACCACCAACATCTCTCTACTCCATGTGCTTTGTTTAGTTTTTATTTATGCCCCAACGAGGTTGTGAGCACCCCAAATGACTTTTGTTTTACCATTTGAGTCATCATCTTGATCCCTTAAACATTTGGCATTGCGTTTCAAAAGCTTAATATACTAATTCCATTCCACTACCATGTCCCTATTTAGGTATAAGTCCTCCTTCGTTTTCCACCCTTGGATACTTTAGCCATGGGATCACAAAAATGGAAGCATCCTCGAGTCTATAAATACCTTTTATTCATGAAGTTTCAAACATATAGGTTCAAAGAGCTTATAGTTACCACAACACCTAATCCATAGGTTTTTGCCAATAAGAAATTTATTCCATTTCCTAATTCCCCACGCCACCCACACACCCAAAATATCAAAAGATGTTAATAATCCTTTCCAAACATCGATAACCCCTAATAGAGAATTTTAGTCCAATTTGATCCAATCAAATGGCTCCATGTCATCCATATACTTAGTATGAACAACATGTCCCTGAAGGCTCCAATTAAATAACAACCTCCATAGAATTTTAGCCACAAGAGCCTACCCAAAAATGAATAGTTTTTTTATGCCCAACTTCGAAGCTCTTTACCAAAAAAATTTGAAATGCTTCTTAAATCTTCTTCAATTTTACTTTTGGAAAAGATTTAATTTCAAATTTTCAAATATATATTCGTGACTTTTTA
>LPNX010273824.1:72793-98201 GCA_001517045.1 Pseudotsuga menziesii
AAATAAATGCTAAAGGACAATAATTTTTGGGGAATTTACAATTAATCTTAGTCACATCATTGTAGAGTTATTTTATTAATTTTATTTATAGTCAATTTAGAAAAGTAATTCAACCATGGTTATTTATGTTGTGCATAAAAAGTAGTGTAGGAGGTGAGTTGTCATATATACCTACCCCATAAAACCCCTAACTCATAATATTTTAATATATCTTATATTTTTGTAGTACATCTCTTAGGAGGCCCATTTTTTACCTCAAATTCTCTCTAATAGGCTTATGATTTCAAAGGATTAACATATTAGAGTGGAGAATAATGAATACAATCATTTGCATGCAGCGTAGGTTGAAGAACCTCGCTCAACGACTTTGGATAAACTTTGATCATACGAATGATTTGGAAAATCATTCCTCCATCGAAAATGTTGGTTGACTATGTAACAAAACCCACTTTGCGTTGATAAATTTAGCAGTTGTCGTGGCAATACTATAGCCATGCACTGCGTGGATAAAAGAGCTGTTGCTAACCCTAAACTTCATTGTCTCCACATCCTGCGGCGTCTGTCACTCTACGACGGTGCTGTCCACCTCTGCGTGACCTCTCCTCTGTAAATAATCCTCCATGTCGTTCCCTGGTCGTGGCTTGCTCCATACGTTGCATACTGATGTTTCGTCCTTCGTTCCTCCATTATACTTTTCTCTGCCATACTGAACCGAACCCTTGCCAGTTTTAATTCCTTTCTCTGTGGTTTCGATGTTACGACCTACTGTCTTAGCATTCTCTGCAAGGTTGAGGGTTATTCTTCCTTTTACCTCCCTGTAGTAGGGTTGGCTCCTTGCGCGATTGTTGAATGCTCCTGCCAATGGTCGTGCTTTCTCAACGAAACAGGTAAGAATGATAAACTTAAAACCTTGCCTTCTGTTTGTCTTAAATTTTTAAGTTTCTTTAAACAGGTTACAGCATTCTCATGTAAGGTTATTTCTTTGTGAAAGCAGGTTCTACAAACTCCAAGTGCGCGGCCTTTGGTAAGAAGACTGGGGCAGCAGGATGCAATCCTCGTAAGCCTGGTTACACCATGGGTTGTCCTCCTTATGGTTTTCAGTTGGAACCTTCGAGGGTTAGCTTAAGAAGCCTGAAACCCTTACTGCTTCATCTTGGTCTTAAAACTGCTGTTTAAAAAATTAATAGATGCAAACCCTTCACGCGATGTGAGGGCGTTACGGCTTAGGCCGAGGTTGTAAATGTTAGTTTTCTTTTATGCTTTAAGTGTTGTAAAGAGAAAACTGGGCTGCAAGCCTGTTTGCAAAGAGGTTAAGACCTCGACTTCGACTTCTTGTCTTACTGTATAATTTTGGAAAACACTGGGTGTTTTCACCCACAGTCTACAATATAATATAATATACTATCTTTCTTCTTCTATGGCTTTTGTTTGTATTACTGCATTTATTTTTAATTTACGATCTGTGTATGCAATATGTAAAATGCAAGCTTATGACAGCCTTGTTGGGCAATAGGGCAGACCCGGGTTTAATCTTATTGTGTCGCACCAACAAAAGACCCACAGTGTTGGCCCTTTCGGCAACAACCTGCGCGCAGGTTGCAGTCTCACCCGAAACAGCTATGGGGTGCCGCAGAATCAGGTTTCTGCAAGCAAAGAGGGGAATTACTGTACCTTAGCCTTGAATAACCTTGTCTATCAGTAATCACAAAGTTTTACCATTTATTCTCATGTAAGTTCGTAGATAGATAGATAATCGTGACCTGCTTAACCCACTACAGGGAATTCACAGCGAAGCTTATTATTTAGCAGTGATCTATATTATCAAATGTATTCTTATTAATGCATAAAAGATAACAGAAACAGAAAACAACACAAGAAACCACAACACCGAATATAACGTGGTTCACCCCCAGTGTAGGGGCTACGTCCACCAAACTGCGTTTTATTCAACTTGCTACAAAACTGCAGTTTGATCTGCGCACTAAGCTGCAAATTTCTTCAGTCCTTAAAGCTGTGCACACAGCAGCAGGCCTCTGCGCACACAGCTGCATATCTTTCCTTAATCCTTCTTACAAAAACCCTCTGCGCACACAGCTGCAGAGTTCGTCCACGCACACAGCTGGGACTTAACCTTCTTTACAAAATCAACCTTAACCTTGCCTTAATCTTCCTTACATCATAAAAACCTAACCTATCTTCTTTACATAAGCGCTTATTTATACTGCGCATTTTTACAAAACCATGGTCTTAAACCATGGGCACCCAAAAACCTTAAACCCTGGATTTAAACCACGGGTTTATTACAAAAAAGAGGGTTTTGACTTACTCTGATACCCCTAAGACTATCTTGACTCATAACTCCGCTTACCAACAGCCGCGAAGTTACCACAACTAGTAATCTTTAGGGTACACGCCCCAACAGGCCCCTAAGACTCACTAGTGGCCCGTCCCGGGGCACTCTGCAAGGACTCTAGTGGGCGAATCTTCTGCGTGAGGGCCTGGAAGCGACTGGTGAGATTATGCAGTATCTCATCAGCGGCTTTCTCCTTTTCCACCAGTTCCTGTAATACTGAAGAAGAGTCTGTGTCAGCCTGTTCCTACGCAAAAGTGTCATAGGTCTTCAAAATTTTGAGCTGGCTCTCCGCAGTATTGGTCAATTCTAATGCTTCATCAACCAGGGGCTGTAACGCATTTTCCAACATCATCACCTTCGTCCTACAAGACTCGATTTCCTGTTGAAGTTCCTTGCTGCGCTTTACTTTAGCCATCTTCTGCATAGGTGGCAGCGTCTTGATTTCTATTCGGAATGCATCTAACTCATCCTGGCGCAACTTGATGGTTTCCTGAATCTTCCCTACATCTGGATGGTCCTGCAGGTTTGCCCATGTTTCTATGCTGTCTTCCATTAGTTTTGTGACACTAGCCACGTTATCTGATATTTTTGTTGCTGAAGCCTTGATGTCCTGCTGGCGCTGTTCTCGGACCTCTGGTGGAGTCTCAGGAGGAATGCGCAGTTGAAGTTCTGCAATCTGTTACTAATGTTCTATCTTCATTTTTTCAACCTCGCTGCGGGACTGCTGGGCACAGTCTCTCATGTTAGCAATCTTCTACTTTGGTTCCTCTGTTTCCTGTATGTCGGAGTCAGAAAGACTCCAACATGCCTCGTCCAATGATTGCATTAGCGTAGTTGTTGTCTATTCAGCCTCTTTCTTCTGTTGTGCGATCTCTTCTAGGCGTGCTGCGAAGGTTTTGTTTTTCTTGATGGAGTATTCCAGTTGGACTTGTGACACTTGAGTTCAGGTATGGATCTCCTTTGTAATCGCGAGCTGACAGAGGTGCAACTCTGACATAGGCATCTTTGTATAATCAAGCTTCGCGGTTATATTTGTCTGGGGTCGAGAATCGATGTCAGGCTGTATCAAAGTTGCACTTGATACCTGTCCCTGGGGATCCCTAAGTGGCCATTTCCTAATATCNTCCACGGTTATATTTGTCTGGGGTCGAGAATCGATGTCAGGCTGTATCAAAGTTGCACTTGATACCTGTCCCTGGGGATCCCTAAGTGGCCATTTCCTAATATCCTGCTGCATGGGTGCCATAGTGCTGCTTGTCGTAGTACTGGGCGCTGATTTTGCGGTTAGCTCTTTTAACTCCGATACCCTGTTTGCGATACCTGAGAGGCCGGCAAGATGTAGTTCCGCAAATTTTGACCATTTTTTAGTAAGCGCTGTCGTAGACTGTTCGAGAGCATGCTCCAGTGCATCCAGCGTGACAGTGGCTTCTTCCTCGATATCTTTATCCTTCGATGCTTTTACCTTTTTGCGGGACTATGGCTTGGTTACCTCAGCTACTTCTAGTGACTTGCGCTTCGTTGGTGGGGTAGGATCTGTTATGGTCTTGACCGACTCCTCATCCTGTTCATCCTGTTCATCCTGCTCATCCTATCCGCCATCTCCACCCTGGCTATTGTTATTTATCTGCGAATCACTTAGGTCTTCGCTATTTCCTTCACAGAGGGCCTCCAGAACATAGCCCTTGTGGTACAAGGTAAACCCCTCTTGAGCAGGTACTGAGTTCAACCGGCAACGGAACCAATTTGTTNTCGGCCATTGCTGAACGATCCGCCGGATATCTGGTTCGGTGACTACATATGGTAATTTGAAGCATTGTCGTTGAGTATCTGAACGAGCTTGAATGAAAACATGATGCATGTCGGCACTAAAGTGCGCGACACCCTCATATTGAGAGAACACTTCGTTGGTAAGTCGAGGTGTTCGCACAATCTCATAGTGAAGACTCATAGCATAGAAGACGAACACAGTGTTCGTCATCTGTTGAGTTTCCTTATCTGAGGATATCCAAAGGGAGGCATACCTTGCTGCCCCTGGCGTGCCGGGGTTTATTTCGACAAACTGGGCTTCAGTGGGTTCTTTCCACCCAACTAATGCAATAAGGATTATAAGCCAGGAATAATGAAAAGGTCTACCTTTTTCTTGCGCATCGCGGGCATCCTCCAAAAACTCCTTCGCAAGATATCCAGCCCAATTATAAGTATACCCCTCAGCGCAGTTCATAGCAATCCGGATAACTGGGGCAGGTACTTCAGTTGGCCTGCATTTCCGTATGAGTTTGCAGGCTAAGAGTTCAGCTGCAAACCGAATGGGCTGCTCCCGAATCGCGGAAGTATGATACCCTCGTTTCCCTTTTGTCAGGCCAAACCGCTCCTTCATGGTTTGCGAAGCTTTGTATCGTCATGTTTGGACGGAAACTCGGTTCCCGGATCTGGTCCTGCCATGGGTAAACCTGTGATCCTATGGATGAGGGCGGCGTCAATAGGAATTTGCTGGTCCCCTATCCATAAATAGTCGTCATGCACCAGGGCTAGTAACTGCTTGGCCACTACAGTCACATGTATGCCGCGTCCAAAATGGGGAATGTTAAATAGCTTGAGTAGGCCAGCTTTGTCTAGGCCCACAGCCCATGTTTGCACTTCCAGTAGTGTGACCTTATGATCGGGGTACTTGATGCGGTGCAAGTATTCGGCTGGTTCAAACTGTGGGAACTTTCCATGGTCATTGGTATCATGATCGTTGTACTTAAGCCGATCAATTTTCCCTGTCATACTTCCAATCAGCTGTACTCCTGGTGGCAACGAAGGTGTGGCTAATGTAAATTGCTTTGTCCGACGGGGTAACGCGGTGCCTGGACGAACAGGTGGTAGATATGGTGGCCGTGGTGGCGGAATATTCTCCCTTCCCCCGGCCGGGGCCTGTGCGGAACCAGAGGGCTCCATAGGATGAGCCGCTGGTGTTTGCCCTGTTTGCTGTGGCCGGTCTTGGTTGCGCTTGGTGCGAATTTCAGTTCTAGACTTTTTCCTGGCAGACTGTGTCTGCATTGGCCTTGGTGGTGCTGGGGGAGTGGCTTCACAGTGAGCTATGGCAGGTGGCCGAGTAGAGCAGGTGATCAAACCCTCTTGCTCGAATTCTCTGACCAAGGAATCAATCTCGCGTTCGGTGGTCATGGGTTCACTCAGAAAGCTTGAAGAAATGCAGGATGCGATTTTTCCTAACTTAGGCATCTTCTTATACACGCCATCAATCAACTCGAAGAGGACAGTGCATTGAAGGCACCAAATCTGACGAAAATCTTGTCCATGTGGGGCGCGATTGCCGGTACTAGTCTTAGTACAGTCATTTAAAGCACTTAAAATCCCGCCGCCGCCAAATTGGCTGCCTCCCAACGGTCGAATTTTGAGCCTCGCTACATTTTTGGGCTGCGGCAGAATCATGGTCGCAGCCTCGGGGAAATAAGCAACCTCGTCCCAATAGTGCCCTTCGTCCCAACCAGGTAGTATCTGCGATAGGACTATTAAATTTGAGGTGCTAGCGTCTTGGCTCTGCCCCTTGAACTTACTTCGCACTTCTTGAGCTTGCCTTATAAATTTGGGGCGCATGAATTTCTGGCAGGTTCCCCAACGGAGCTGAGGCTCTGTATGATTGGCCCCCCATGCTGTTGTAGCGTCTATTGCTATTTCCAGACACTGGGTGTTTTGTGACTGAGGTACTTGTTCTGACATCGGTGGAATATTTTTTCCAGGGTCTGTCATCCCAACCTGTGCAGGCACTTCTCGAGGCTGTGTGCTAATGCATCGAAGAGACTGAGTGATCTGCGCGCACCTATGGCCATGTAACTCGTACAGTCGTTGCTGCCAATTCTCCATACCATCGTCTGAATCAGACATGCAGGAGCTATCACATTGCCAATCCATTACACCATCAGCATTAGGCTCGACATAATCTGCATCCTTGGTGGTGATGTTATAGATGTGGTCTAGAGTATCCCGCTCCCCTTCATCTCTGAGTGGTTCTGTATATCTTTCTCCTTGGGATGGGTTGAGGGGTATAATAACGCGCAGGCCGTTTCCTTCGAAGGTCATCTGTCGCCTTTTAAGGTTGATGATTGCAGCATTGGCCATGGCCCACTCAATTCCCAACAGGGCTGGGTAAGGGTTGCTGTCATCAATGATCTCAATAACTTCACAGTCTGCTAGAGTACTGACCCCATCGATGTCGATTGGGACACTAAGAAGTCTCCCTAGCGGTACAATCCTTTGCTGGTTAGCTAGTCGCAGCTGTATAGGTGACCAAACCAGGGAAGGCTTTCCCATTTGTCCCCAGGTCTGCTTGGGGAGGACATTGACGTCTGATCCAAGATCCAGGATGACATCAGTCATATCATATTCTCCTATCTGAACGTTCAACCTCATTTCCCTTCCCGTTCTTCGGACACGACTAACAGTTTTCTCCTGATCAATTCCTCTCTGAGGGTCTGTGACAGTAAGAACTTTTTGCATCTCGTTTAGAGTGTTTTGATTGCACAAGAGTTTCATACAGCTCTGCAAGAAAGAGGATATTGTACTTACTTTATCCGTCGAGGCCCCCTGTGGCTGCAAAGCCTGCTGATGTTGCCGCGCAGATATTTCTACAGCGCCATCAACATTATCACACCGGGCCTCCTGGACTAGTGCGTGGTCCTTCGCAGGGCCAAGGGCTGGGACTTTCTTGGAGGCCTGTTGTGCGCACACCGTGGCGGGTTGCTTTGGTGAGTCTTGAGTATGTGTCGTAGCTCCACTCCGGGTGACCACATCGAGGGCTGGGGCAGGTCTTTGCTCCACGGAAATCAACTGAATACTTGGAGTAGGGCCACGGTTGTTTTCCTGAATCTTTGCGAGGAGCTGGGGGCACTGTTCAATCATGTGATCCACTGCGCGGCAATACCGACATGTCGTAGTGGGGTTCCGACAGTCGCGAGCCAAGTGACCAACTTGGTTACAATTGTAACACACAACCTGGCCTCTACCTCTGCCGGTCATCCCACCACGGCCGCGACCGCCAAAAGCACCTCTGCCGGAGGTGCCTCCATGGTAACCATAGCCATCATTATTCTGGGCTTCATTGTGGACTCGGTAGGCATCAGAGGTGCGCTCTCGCATAAGGTCATAGCTACGACATTCTTCTTCATTATGCCCAACAGACTTACAAAATTGGCAGTAGGGGTTTTTGGGAACTTGAACATATCTCTGAAGAAGATGGCAGTGCTCAGGGCGATGCTGGCCAGAGGTGCGGCAAATCTCACAATATATAACACCGGCATTGAATTGGGTGGGCGTGCCCGTGTTTAGATAGGTTCTGACCATGGGGCACTGGTCCCTATCGTGACCCTCAGACCGACATTGCGTACACCAGACCTCCTCTCGACTGGTTTTAGCTTTCTTCATGTCACGAAGTTCCAGGGCCATCGCTACCAGCTGCGCTTGGATTTGAGCAAGACCAGAATCGTCTCCGACGGGAGTGGTCTCTAGCTTCATTGCGATTTCCAGAGCCTCTTGCTAGTCAGCAACCTTCTGTTGCATGAGCGGCGTTCTGATATGCGGCAATAACGTAGCGATAAACCATTCCTTGTGCTGCGCAGGACTAATAGTGAAGCTCACTTGGTCTAATAAGACTTTAAATCTCTGGTCAAAGTCCCACACGGATTCGCCGCGCCGCTGTTGAATCTCTTTGAGTTCAGTGATGCTCTGTCATTCTGATTTTGGTTTCTTAAATTCCTTAATGATGGCGGCCTTGATTTTATCCAAAGTGGGGTGCTGATTACTGGAGAATTTCATGAACCAGGTCAAAGCCTGGTCGCGAAAGGAAGTAATAAGCTGCGCGGTTCTCACATCCAGGTCGGTAATACTCTTCGCGTTCCAGACGGCCTCACATAAAAACCAGAACTGTTCTGGATCTTCTGATCCCGTTCCTTTGAAGATGGGAAGCTTAATGTCATCAGCTAGGTGGGCCATGGTGGTTCTGGGAGGGTTGGGAGGGGGGCAGGCCGTTGATGGGGGGGGATTTACGGGGGCAGGTTGACCTCTGGCCGAAATACTTGGACTTGGTTGCCTGTCACACTGCGACCGAACTTTAGGGGTAACGAAGCGACGCTGGGGGGTAACAGGAGGCTTTCTTTCGGGGTCGGATTGTGGAGGGTTGACAGGGGGAAATGCGGTGGTCTGTCCTGAAGAGTAGGATTCAAAATTCCTTTTGTACCGTTGCTCACTTCGTGGCAACCCACTTTGCGCGTCGAAATTATTCTCACTTGCAAACATATGTTAGTACTACTAAACTAGCAGTCTGACTCAAATAATAAGATACCCTTTTCAACCAATAGTATTTTAATCTTCAAGCTTAAGGAATTTAAAAACTTACCACGGGGCCCTTTGAAGAACTGTCGTTCAGCTTCGCTGAAAGAAGTGCTTGTATCAATGGCAAACTCTGTCACGAAGGCCTCCAATGTGCGCGTCGTCCAGAAAGCGACAGCGCGGGATACCTCGTTGTTCACATGTTGCACAAAGTTGACCCTTGCGGGGGTCCACACAGGAATCCGTCGAGCTTGAAAGTTCGTCCTCCTCTCTGTTAACCTAGACAACCACTGGTGCAACTCTATGTGGAAACGACCAAAGAAAAATTCATAAGTATCACAAAAAAAATACCGTTGTAAAAAGTCACTTGCGCTTCGACACGGATTCGTATTCTCTTGCTGCGCGAATTGCAAACAGATATCAGCAAACCAATCACTGATTTCCTTCACAGAGGGCCTCCAGAACATAGCCCTTGTGGTACAAGGTAAACCCCTCTTGAGCAGGTACTGAGTTCAACCGGCAACGGAACCAATTTGTTGGGAAATAGGGCAGACCCGGGTTTAATCTTATTGTGTCGCACCAACAAAAGACCCACAGTGTTGGCCCTTTCGGCAACAACCTGCGCGCAGGTTGCAGTCTCACCCGAAACAGCTATGGGGTGCCGCAGAATCAGGTTTCTGCAAGCAAAGAGGGGAATTACTGTACCTTAGCCTTGAATAACCTTGTCTATCAGTAATCACAAAGTTTTACCATTTATTCTCATGTAAGTTCGTAGATAGATAGATAATCGTGACCTACTTAACCCACTACAGGGAATTCACAGCGAAGCTTATTATTTAGCAGTGATCTATATTATCAAATGTATTCTTATTAATGCATAAAAGATAAGAGAAACAGAAAACAACACAAGAAACCACAACACCGAATATAACGTGGTTCACCCCAGTGTAGGGGCTACGTCCACCAAACTGCATTTTATTCAACTTGCTACAAAATCGCAGTTTGATCTGCGCACTCAGTTGCATATTTCTTCAGTCCTTAAAGCTGCGCACACAGCAGCAGGCCTCTGCGCACACAGCTGCAGATCTTTCCTTAAAATCGCAGTTTGATCTGCGCACTCAGTTGCATATTTCTTCAGTCCTTAAAGCTGCGCACACAGCAGCAGGCCTCTGCGCACACAGCTGCAGATCTTTCCTTAATCCTTCTTACAAAAACCCTCTGCGCACACAGCTGCAGAGGTCATCCACGCACACAGCTGGGACTTAACCTTCTTTACAAAATCAACCTTAACCTTGCTTTAATCTTCCTTACATCATAAAAACCTAACCTATCTTCTTTACACAAGCGCTTATTTATACTACGCATTTTTACAAAACCATGGTCTTAAACCATGGGCACCCAAAAACCTTAAACACTGGATTTAAACCACGGGTTTATTACAAAAAAGAGGGTTTTGACTTACCCTGATACCCCTAAGACTATCTTGACCCATAACTCCGCTTACCAACAACCGCAAAGTTACCACAACTAGTAATCTTTAGGGTACACGCCCCAACAAGCCTTGTAGTGTTGATTTATAATGCGGTCGTAAGTAAATTATTGTCTTATTTTATAATTATTATTTTATTTGCATAAACTGGTATTTATAGGGTTAAACCCTAATCTTTATAGTTTGAGAATCATTAAAGTTTCTTAATTTGATATTATGTATATTAATACTAATTTTGTTTGTATATGTGAGTAAATAAATGATTATTACCCTATTTATTAAGCTCGATGTACGAATAGTCTAATGTTCTGTTATTTACCTTTATTTTTAACTATGCTGACAGGATTATGTACCTGGGTTATACCTTGATTTACTTGTTATGTAATATTGTTAAGTGATATACATATAGGTTTTATACCCTTAAGCTAAATAGGTTCTTATATTTTGCTTTTAATTTATTTTAACAAAGTTTCTCGGAAAAGTCAAGTTATCCTGTAGAGCAAAGTATTTTTAATTCAGGTTTGTAATTAAAATAATTTTGTCATTCCTTAAGTTTAAAAGTATAATATCTTTATGTTAGATAATATAAAAGTATAATATTATTATAACAATAATACTTACTTAATACAAAATAATAATCCTGTCTTTATTGGAGTATTAGATTCTCTATATGTATAACCTTTGTTTATTTTATAGCATATAGAGGATAGTATTATGTTGTTGTTCTTCATGTACTGATGTGCAATTACTTACAGAGTTTTAATAATATTTAATCTATCTGTTAAGCTAGAATATTTCTTAGGAAAAATAAAAATAAATCAAATAACCCTTCCTAGGATCTATCTTATATATATATTTATATATATAGTAGCATGTATTTATAATCCATACAAGATAGGGTTACCATTCTGAATAATGTTGGAAAATTATTTAACAAGAAGAGGAAAAGTAAAGGAAAGGATAACATTAATGTAATACATCAGTTCTAACTAGTTTGCTTGATTATAGAGTTTAAAAATTACATTTATTTACTTCTATATTCAGTACTGTTACTTGGACATAACCAGTTAAATTATTTAGTCTAGAAGGAAGAAATAGTAATGTTTTCAATACAGTAGAATGAACTAAAGTAACTTTAATCTATCTTCTTTGATAATAGGATTACTGAAATGATTACTGTACAAAAACTAGTTTTATCTGTAAGCATGAACAACTATCAGTAAAAACAAACATTCCTTCTGATGATATGTAAAGAAACAAAAGTCTAATTTATAATCCTATCATACATCTTTCTTTCATTTCTAGCTCTATGCTGGAGTACGGTCTGGTAGCCCAGATGTGGAAAAACGCAGTAGGTCTTTATTCTACATTAATAGGTTCAATCTACTGATAAACTAGCACAATTACATCATTAACCAGCTAATTCTTCTATCAAATAATACAACATAACCTTCATCCATTCATACTCATTAAAACATAAATAGATAAGTGACAGAACCTGTTTGAACTGAGACAACAACAGCAATGGGAGGTCGTTCCTCCCTACCAACTCCTGGAGAGTGCTCAAACATCGACTCCTCGAGACCCCCGAGCTTGCTCTGGTCTCTCTAGCTGGAACTAGGTGCAACAATGTCAGATACCAGTCCTCAAACTCAGTTTGAATCCAGAACTTATCAGTAAGTTCTCCCAGCTAAAAGGCTGTAATAAAATCAAGTTACTGCAGCAATCCACTCAAAACAACTTCCTTACTGTTTTTCCCTCTTTCCTCAATGAAAATCCTGAATAACATTTACCTGAATGAATTCTCTCTGGAAATTATCTGAGCAGCCTCAACTCTCTTCATTGAGTACTTTTTAAAAGATTGCTTAGGTTTTTTTTGGGTTAACTGTCATTTAATGAGCCACCTGCTCTGATCCCACTTTCTTTGGGGATCATGACCCCAATTGTAGGGAAGTTGCCACCTGCAACTTAGGAGGTGTTTGAGGATGCTGCCACTTGTCTTTTGCCTTCCACCTAGTTCCATCCACCAGTTTGACCAGTAAACTCTTTTTAAGAGCTCTCCCATGCTGTTGTCTCCACAATTTATTTATTAATAATAAAAATATTCTGAATTACATTCCAATTCTATTGACCCTGCTGAGTCATCAATTCCTACTTAGCATTAAATTTGATATAATGTCTCAGGAATATAATTAAAACAATTTACATAATTTTACAAAATTGAGGTATGTGACATATACACCCCCTTAAAATGTAACGTCGTCCTCGATGTTACTTATTCTTCATCCTCTGCAACCTCCTGGAATAGATTCGGGTATACTTCCCGCATCTTACTTTCCAGTTCCCAGGTAGCTTCTTCAGGACTAAGGTGCTTCCATTGCACCTTCAGCTATCCAATCGTGCGGTTCTGTAGAGTAATTTCCCTCCTCCCGAGGATACAGTCCGGATCCACCAGAACTTCTCCTTCTGGTTCCACCTGTACAACATTCCAATCAATTACATGAGTAGCATCATGAACATACTTTTTCAGAACAGAAATATGGAAAACATTATGCACTTTCAAATTAGGTGGTAACGCTAACTGATATGCAACTTGACCAATTCTGGATAGAATTTCAAACGGACCATAGTAACATGGTGCTAGTTTTGCATAACTCGCCAGTCTTAGGGATCTTTTCTTTGGTCTTACCTTTATGAACATGTGTTCACCCACCTGGAACTCTTTAGGAGTTCTTTTCAAATTTGCTTGGCTCTTTTGTCGATCCTGTGCCACCTTTAAGTTTTCCTGCACTCGTTTCACAATCTGTTCCATTTCCTTCAATAATTCAGGCCCTAACACCAATCTATCTACTGGATTATTCCAGGAGATAGGAGTGTTACATTTACGCCCATACAGAATTTCGAATGGGCTGAACTTGGCTGAGGATTGATAATTATTATTGTAATCAAATTCTGCTAAATGCAAGTAATCCTCCCACTTACCTGGATGATCCTTAACATACATTCTTAACAGATCTTCCAACACCTGATTCACTCTTTCTGTCTGTCCGTCTATCTGAGGATGGAAAGAGGTGTTGAAATTCAGTGTTGTGTTTAATCCTTTAAACAAGGATTTCCAGAAATTCCCTGTGAATTTAGGATCCCTGTCTGAAATAATAACCTTAGGTACTCCATGTAACCTAAAAATCTACTTTAGAAATATATCTGCTATATTGGCAGCCTTGTAGGTAGTCTTGACAGGAATGAAGTGTGTTGCTTTACTTAACTTGTCCACCACCACCATAATGGAATCGTTCTGATTCTGATTTCTGGGTAATCCAGTAATGAAATCTAAGCTGATTATCTCCCACTTCCAACTAGGAATAGGCAACGGTTGCAATAAACCAGCTGGATGTTGGTGTTCTGTTTTCACTTGTTGACAGTCCAAACATCTAGCTATAAACTCAGTTACTTCAGATTTCATATTAGGCCAGAAATATTCTTTTCTTAACATGGTGACAGTCTTCTGGTAGCCTGGATGCCCTGAGTAAGGGGTTTTATGAACTTCATCCAGAATCAAAAATTTAACCTTAGGCACATTAGGCATATACAATCTATCCTTAAACAATAAAAATCCATCTTTATTTAGACTATAACCCTTTATTAAACTTTCTGTAGGTTCTTCTTTAGCTGTAACTTGTAATTTTTGATAAATTTCATCCAATTTTATCCCTTCAATCAGCTATTCATTTAAATCAGAAGCATAAGTACTGATTGCTGCTGTAAAATTCAGCTTTGCATTTCTACTCAAAGCATCATCCACCTTATTTTCTTTTCCTTTTATGTGCTGAATTTCGAAATCGTATTCACTTAAGAAGGCTAACCATCTTGCTTGCCTTGCATTTAAGTTAGGCTGATCTAAAAGGTATTTCAAACATTTATTATCAGTCATTAAAATAAACTTTCTTCCTATTAAGTGGTGCCGCCACATTTTTAAGGCATGAATAACAGCAGCAAGTTCTAAATCATAAGTGGCATAATTCTTTTCGTGGATCTTTAACTTCCTGGACTCATAGGCAGTGACATGCCCATCCTGAGTCAGCACTCGGCCTAAACCATCATTACAAGCATCGATGCATACCACAAAATCCTTATTAGGATCTGTTATTCTTAGAATAGGCGCAGTTGTTAACAGGGTTTTTAATTTCTTAAAACTTTCTTCACATTTTAAGTTCCAATCAAATTTCTTGCCTTTCTTTTGCAAGGAAGTGATTGGATTAGCTATTTTTGAAAATCCTTCAATGAATCTCCGGTAGTAACCGATAATTCCCATGAAGGACCTAACATCTGTTACGTCTTTTCGAACTGGCCAATCTTCGATTGCCCGAATCTTTTCAGGATCCACTGAAATCCCTTCCTTAGTCACTACGTGACCTAGGTACTAGATTTCATCCTTAAAGAAATCACACTTACTGAACTTTGCAAAGAGTTGTTTCTCTCGCAGCTCTTGTAAGACTATCCGTAAGTGTTCCTTATGTTCCACTTCATTTTTAGAATAAATTAAGATGTCATCGATAAATACGACAACAAATTTATCTAAGTATTTATGCATTATATTATTCATCAGACACATAAAGACAGCTGGGGCATTAGTAAGCCCAAATGGCATTACGACAAATTCGTAATGTCCATACCTTGTTCTAAAGGCTGTCTTGAAAATGTCCTCATCTTTAATTCTCACCTGATGATATCCTGATCTCAGGTCTATTTTTGAGAACACCATAGCTCCACGCAGTTGATCAAATAGATCATCTATGTGGGGCAACGGATATTTATTTTTAATAGTCATTTTATTTAGTTGACGGTAATCTATGCATAGTCGCATAGTTTCGTCTTTCTTTTTAACAAAGATTACTGGTGCTCCCCAAGGGGACACACTGGGTCAAATATACTTCTTATCAATTAACTCTTTTAACTGTGATTTTAATTCATTAAGTTCTAAAATATTCATACGATACGGAGCTTTCGATCTAGGTACAGCACCTGGTACCAACTCAATTGTGAAATCCAGTTCCCTCCTCGGAGGTAATCCTGGAATTTCTTCCGGAAAAACATCAGTAAATTCGTTTAACACAGGAATATCCTCTATTTTTATTTTATCTTTTTCAAATTTATTTGCCTCATCTGTAATAGTTACAGCATAGGCTTTGCACCCTTTCCTGACTACTCTTTTGAGTTGTAAGGCATAAATCTGCCTAATTACAATTTTCCTAGGAACACCCTTAACTGTTACTGGTAGTTCATTATTATTTACACACGTAAATGTTTTATCAAAACAGTTTAAAACTACCATGTGCTGTTCTAACCAATCCATACCAATCAATAAGTCATACGAGCCAAGTGGCAGAACATTTAACTTAACAGTAGTCTTAAAATCATTCATAACTAATGCACATTCCTTAACATAACAGGTTACTTTCCTTTTTGCCCCTGTGGCTAATTGAACTAACCATGAGTTATCAAACTTTTCAACAGTCAAATTACACTTTTCTACTATCTGAGGTGAAATGTAACTAAGACTAGCACCTAGATCTATTAAAATAGTCACAGGGGTTTGGTTAGCCATACCTTCTACTTCCACCATGGAAGTTTGATAATCAGCTTGGCGGTTCTCCAATGCTGCATTGATTCGGGGCATAGTTCTTGCGAAATCTCCAATAGTCATTTCATCTTGTATAGTATGAATATTGTTGTTTGGCTTCTTCCGATTTGGGCAGACTGAAGCACAGTGCATGCCATTGCACTCCCAGCACTTAACAGGCTCCTTCCGTTCGAAATTCTTAGTGAAATTTCCATGATTATTTGAAGCTTCCTTGCCCTTGAAGTTATTGAAATTATTGGAATTATTAGGAGCACCATTTCTGTTTCCCTGGAAGTTCTTACCATTAGAATGATTTCTGTTCTTATTATTCCTAAAAATTTTCTGGGGTACAAACTCTTTTTTCTTGAACTCAGGTTGATTACTGTTCTTTTTAGCCTTCCAGTTGGCTATTCCTTCTTTCTTTTTGTTCTGTTCAAAACAGAAATTAGCCTTTCGCATGGCTTCTTCCAGAGTTTTGGGGTTATCATATTCGATTCTGTCCTTTATATGATATGGAAGGAAGCTGAGAAACTGTTGTACTTTAGGTTTCTCATCAACTAAATAAGGCACATACCTTAACAGACTTAAAAATTTACTGTTTAAGTCCTTCATAGTCATAGATCCTAACTTTAACTCATAAAATTCTTTCACCCTTTCTTCATAGTATTGTTCGGACATAAATTTCTTCTTGAAGTACCTTTTAAAAGTACTCCAATTGACTTCTTTTTCTTTCATTCCCTTGACTCTTTTCAGATCTTGCCACCATATATCTGCCTTTCCAGAAAGATTATAGATGGCCATTCTTGCCTTCAGCTGATTTGAATAGTTATATATTTGAAAATATTTTCTCATCCCAGATAACCAGGACTCTACCTCTTCCCCTTTTTCAGTCTCTCTATTGAAAGTTGGGGGCTTTATTTTCTTGAACTCCCCGGAAATCTCTTCATATGGCCTGTACTTTTTCTTTCTGTTATACAATTCAACCTCACTACTGTCACTAGTAGTGTAGTAGCTTTGTTGTTCCCTGAGCCCTTCAGATGATGAGCTACTTTCATCCTTAGCTAGTTTCATCTTTTTAGATCCTTTCAGATGACTAGCTTTCTCAGATTAGGATCTTTTACTCCTCCCTTCTGTCTGGAATTTTTCTATCAAGATTTGGTTTAACTCCTCCTGAGTCTTTAATATCCTTTCATTATCCTTCTTGACTGATTCCATTTCAGTCTTTAAATCCTCTATAGTCTGTATCAGCTCTGAAGAGTGAGCATTTATCTCTTCTAACACAAGTTCTTTCGACATATGTCTTGTCTCAGTGTTTGGAGACTCCTCCTCGGCATATTCTCCTAACTTCTCCATACCTGCCTATTAGATTCAGAAAAAGAAATTTTCTTCTTTTTACATAAAACAAAAAAAAAATACAGGTTAGTACATTATTTTTTTACTGCTCTGTGGAAACTAGTTGGGCCACATCTAGGCCTAGTGTTTGAACCATGCTCTGATACCACATGTCAACACCCCAAAATTTCCGAAAAATTTAAAATTTTTAAATTTACAAAAACATTAACGTAAAGTAGTTTAACTAACATTAATTAGTTGTGTGTTAACAGCTTGTTATTGAATTCATCAGTTGGTTATGTTTAGTTATAGAACAGATCTATCAACTTACTGACTTTTGTTCCTCTTGTGACTATAAGGTGAACTGTTATGCATAACTGGGCTTACTTAGCTTTTGAGCTAACGCAACGGTTTCCACTTTTCTTACAGATGCACAGGTAAGAGGTTGTGGCGCTGCACTTTGTAGTTCTAGAGTATTTACTATAAGTTCGTCGTAAGAGAAATAGCTCGAAAGAAAGTAAGAGACAAATCATTTCAACCTATGTTAAGGTATATTCAAACTGGTTTCTTTTTAGCAAAAGTAATTTATGTTCCTATTGATCAATCATCTTCTCTATTCTATTACAATTTTATTCATACAAAAGTATCTTATTAACTCTTTAAAATCAGAGTAAAGGAACAAAGTTCTGAAATCTATAATAAGAATTCAAATGTAAACAAACATTTCAATTCAAGGGAAAACTGATAAGGGGCTTCCTGTATTACTGCAAGAGTTTGGCTTAACCTTGCCAAGTCCTCGCTTATTAATGAGGATATCACTTTAAGTAAAAACATCGTCTCCACATGGTAAATACTAATTCCTTGTCTTTAGTAACTTGTACTACAGATGCTATTTTAATCTTTAAAAAAAATAATCATTTAAGAGATTATAAGTAGAAAGGGAATTAAACCTAGCTTTCTACCATCCTGCTTTCGTTTATGAACTTTTAAACTATGCTAGCAATTAAAGGAAATTTAGTTTATAAAAGCTAGAAATCATTGAATAGTTCTATTATATTTATCATAGCCTTGAGCTTGGAATTAAATATAAGACTATCCGTTTCAAAGGTGATTTTTATACTATTAAAAAAAATTATTACTTCAAAACAAGGGATGGTGACCCAAAGATTATATAGTTTGCACTATTTAATAATCTATGGTCTTTATGCTATTATTCTTTTTACTTACAAAAGAACTTAAGGCACTTTATAATAAAAGGGGAAAGTTTATAATAGCTTTTGTGCCAAGGTTTCTCTTTATAAACTATAACATACTATACTACCCTCCAAAGTATATAAGTTATATTAACAAGGTTAAGATTCCAAATCGAATACTTTCCAACCATCAAGCTTTAATTACTATGATGTCGTTAAGCAATTTACTTATGATTTCAAAGGATTAACATATTAGAGTGGAGAATAATTAATACAATCATTTGCATGCAGCGTAGGTTGAAGAACCTCGCTCAACAACTTTGGATAAACTTTGATCATACGAATGATTTGGAAAATCATTCCTCCATCGAAAATGTTGGTTGACTATGTAACAAAACCCACTCTGCGTTGATAAATTTAGCAGCTGTCGTGGCAATACTACAGCCATGCACTGCGTGGATAAAAGAGTTGTTGCTAACCCTAAACTTCATTGTCTCCACCTCCTGCGGCATCTGTCGCTCTACGACGGTGCTGTGCACCTCTGCGTGACCTCTCCTCTGTAAAGAATCCTCCATGTCGTTCCCTGGTTGTGGCTTGCTCCATACGTTGCATACTGATGTTTCGTCCTTCGTTCCTCCATTATACTTTTCTCTGCCATACTGAACCGAACCCTTGCCAGTTTTAATGCCTTTCTCCATGGTTTCGATGTTAGGACCTACTGTCTTAGCATTCTCTGCAAGGTTGAGGGTTATTCTTCCTTTTACCTCCCTGCAGTAGGGTTGGCTCCTTGCGCGATGGTTGAATGTTGCTGCCAACGGTCGTGCTTTCTCAACGAAACAGGTAAGAATGATAAACTTAAAACCTTGCCTTCTATTTGTCTTAAATTTTTAAGTTTCCTTAAACAGGTTACAACATTCTCATGTAAGGTTATTTCTTTGTGAAAGCAGGTTCTACAAACTCCAAGTGCGCGGCCTTTGGTAAGAAGACCGGGGCAGCAAGCTGCAATCCTAGTAAGCCTGGTTACACCATGGCTTGTCCTCATTATGGTTTTCAGTTGGAACCTTCGAGGGTTGGCTTAAGAAGCCTGAAACCCTTACTGCTTCATCTTGGTCTTAAAACTGCTGGTTAAAAGAATTAATCGATGAAAACCCTTCACGCGATGTGAGGGCATTACGGCTTAGGCCGAGGTTGTAAATGTTAGTTGTCTTTTATGCTTTAAGTGCTGTAAAGAGAAAACTGGGCTACAAGCCTGTTTACAAAGAGGTTAAGACCTCGACTTCGACTTCTTGTCTTACTGTATAATTTTGGAAAACACTAGGTGTTTTCGCCCACAGTCTACAATATAATATAATATACTGTCTTTATTCTTCTGTAGCTTTTGTTTGTATTACTGCATTTATTTTTAATTTACGATCTGCGTATGCAATATGTAAAATGCAGGCTTATAACAGCCTTGTAGTGTTGATTTATAATGCGGCTGTAAGTAAATTATTGTCTTATTTTATAATTATTATTTTATTTGCATAAAATGGTATTTATATTGTTAAACCCTAATCTTTATAGTTTGAGAATCATTACAGTTTCTTAATTTGATATTATGTATATTAATACTAATTCTGTTTGTATCTGTGAGTAAATAAATGATTATTACCCTATTGATTAATCTCGATGTACGAACAGTCTAATGTTTTGTTATTTACCTTTATTTTTAATTATGCTGACAGGGTTATGTACCTGGGTTATACCTTGATTTACTTGTTATGTAATCTTGTTAAGTGATATACATATAAGGTTTATACCCTTAAGCTAAATAGGTTCTTATATTTTGCTTTTAATTTATTTTAACAAAGTTTCTCGGAAAAGTCAAGTTATCCAGTAGAACAAAGTATTTTTAATTCAGGTTTGTAATTAAAATAATTTTGTCATTACTTAAGTTTAAAAGTATAATATCTTTATGTTAGATAATATAAAAGTATAATATTATTATAACAATAATACTTACTTAATACAAAATAATAATCCTGTCTTTATTGGAGTATTAGATTCTCTATATGTATAACCTTTGTTTATTTTATAGCATATAGAGGATAGTATTATGCTGTTGTTCTTCTTGTACTGATGTGCAGTTACTTACAGAGTTTTGATAATATTTAATCTGTCTGTTAAGCTAGAATATTTCTTAGGAAAAATAAAAATAAATCGAATAACCCTTCCTAGGATCTATCTTATATATACTTATATATATAGTAGCATGTATTTATAATCCATATAAGGTAGGGTTACCATTCTGAATAATGTTGGAAAATGATTTAACAAGAAGAGGAAAAGTAAAGGAAAGGATAACATTAATGTAATACATCAGTTCTAACTAGTTTTCTTGATTATAGAGTTTAAATTACATTTATTTACTTCTATATTCAGTACTGTTACTTGGACATAACCAGTTAAATTATTTAGACTAGAAGGAAGAAATAGTAATGTTTTCAATACAGTAGAATGAACTAAAGTAACTTTAATCTATCTGCTTTGATAATAGGATTACTGAAATGATTACTGTACAAAAACTAGTTTTATCTGTAAGCATGAACAACTATTAGTAAAAACAAACATTCCTTCTGATGATATGTAAAGAAACAAAAGTCTAATTTATAATACTATCATACATCTTTCTATAATTTCTACCTATGTGCTGGAGTATGGTCTGGTAGCCCAGATGTAGAAAAACACAGTAGGTCTTTATTCTACATTAACAGGTGCAATCTACCGATAAACTAGAACAATTACATCATTAATCAGCTAATTCTCCTGTGAAATAATACAACATAGCATTAATCAATTCATACTTATTAAAACATAAATAGATAAGTGACAGAACCTGTTTGAACTGAGACAACAACAGCAATGGGAGGCCGTTCCTCCCTACCAACTCCTGGAGAGCACTCAAACAGCGACTCCTCAGGACCTCCGAGCTTGCTCTGGTCTCCCTGGCTGGAACTAGGTGCAGCAATGTCAGATACCAGTCCTCAAACTCAGTTTGAATCCATAACTTATCAGTAAGTTCTCCCAGCTAAAAGGCTGTAATAAAATCAAGTTACTGTAGCAATCCACTCAAAACAACTTTCTTACTGTTTTTCCCTCTTTCCTCAATGAAATTCCTGAATAACATTCACCTGAATGAATTATCTCTGGAAATTATTTGAGCAGCCTCAGCTCTCTTCATTGAATACTTTTTAAAAGATTGCCTAGGTCTTTTTTGGGTTAACTGTCATTTAATGAGCCATCTGCTCTGATCCCACTTTCTTGCAGGATCATGACCCCAATTGTAGGGAAGTTGCCACCTGCAACTTAGGAAGTGTTTGAGGATGCTGCCACTTGTCTTTTGCCTTCCACCTAGTTCCATCCACTAGTTTGACCAGTAACCTCTTTTTAACAGCTCTCCCATGCTGTTGTCTCCACAAATTATTTATTAATAATAAAAATATTCTGAATTACATTCCAATTCTGTTGACCCTGCTGAGTCATCAATTCCTACTTAGCATTAAATTTAATATAATGTCTCAGGAATATAATTAAAACAATTTACATAATTTTACAAAATTGGGGTATGTGACAGGTGGCTACACAAATAGCTCTGGTCATGGAAGTTTTCACTTAAAATCAAGTGTTTTATATGGTTCTGTGAGAAAAATAAGATTTGTACTTGGGATAACTTAGTCAATTGTGGTTGGATTGGTCCTCACTATTGTTGTCTTTGTAAATCTGGACAGGAAATGGTATACCATCTTTTCACATCCTGTGCTTTTGCTTGTTCTGTCATATCGACTCCTCGATCCAGATATAGGATTGATTTCATCTGGAATGAACTTGACACGCTATCTAACCTCAACTTCTGGATTGCCCAGGCTCATGATCTACTGTATTTACCTTTCTTCTATATTTGGTGTATTTGAAACACCCGTAACAAAGCTATTTTTTATGATGGCATTCCTAGGGTGGACTCTGTCTGCATATGGATCATGGATTTTGTACACTCTTATCTTGTACAAGATATGCATGCCCTCCCATGGTGTATTGGCACTGCCCCAGTGATCTCCTATCCCTCGGGTTTTTTTGATGGTGCTGCCACTCTTAGTGTCGGTGGTTCGGGTTTCCTTCTTCATTTCAGTCCTTCACATTTTCAATAGGCAAAATTGGGCATTGGTCCTAGCACCAATACTTTCTCTAAATTGGGCATTGGTCCTAGCACTACTGTCCAGTTATTTTAATGGATGAGTATGTCCCTCTTTTTGGCTCTACTCATTTCCGGTTACTTTGGATGAGTACCTATTTGTTTTGGGCCTGATCTTGTTATTGTATGTGTTATACACAACTTGCTCCTTTTTTATTAGTTTGAGGGGTCCCTTTTGCCCCTCTAGAGCTTTCCTGGGACTCTTAGTTAGGACTCCTATGGTACTCCCTGTAGATGTACGAAAAATTTACTGTCAATAGGATGATCTCATGCATGTGTGACTAGTGATATACTTTTTCTCTTTTATGTTTGTATTGTAGTTGGTAAGCTCCAGCTGAATGCATTTTCTCTTATGATCGCTTTAACCCTATATTTGTTACCTTTGATTCACATGTATATAAAATGCATTCTCTTATGATCGCTTTAACCCTATATTTGTTACCTTTGATTCACATGTATATAAAAACATTGTATTTTTCTTCTAAAAAATAAAAAACAAATCTCAATGGTGCTTGACCATGAAGACACCCACCATACAAACCCAATGATAAATACTTGCGTGTTTAAACACATGCGAGAATCTTGCTTCCGTAAGCAAACTAATGTTACATAGGGACCGTATAAAGCGGGTGGCTGGGGGGTCGGCTGTGGCCGTCCCCACCCGAGGTCCAACCCCGCGATCGCTACGGAGAATATATATATTGTTAATGATAATAAATAAACAAAAAAACCAAGCTAATGTTACATAGAAATACTATATATACGAAATACATTTAAATATTATATCTGATTTTCAAATGGATTAGTTTCCAAAAGAAATAATGGAATATACGAAATACATTTAAATATTATATCTGATTTTCAAATGGATTAGTTTCCAAAAGAAATAATGGAAGATACAAGGTGGGGAATTGAAAGGGACTGCTCGTTGTTATAATGTGCATTCATATCCCTTACGTCAATTAACATAAAAAAATATGTGGTTCAAATATGTATAATCAATTTAATGGTGGCGACAATTGAGTGCAGCATTAAATGCTGAGTTGGGTAGTTTATATGTCGTTGGATTGGAATTGCTTCATATTGGACAGTGAACAATTTGATGTACTAGAAATACTTTTGCACCCGTCATTGCTATTGTAGCATTGCAATTTTTTTATTATTACATTATGGTTTAGATTTAAGCTAGTTATTTTAGTTTTTTTATTTTATTTTTTATTCTAGGTTATATATTCATTTCATTTTATTGGTTTGGTTTCGCTAGTAAACGTGCCTTTAAAGTATGTGAAAAATAATATTTAGTCAATGTATCATGTAAAAACTACTTTATGTTTTAGATTTAAGTTAGTTATTATTATTTTTTTATTTGTAGGTTATATATTCATTTCATTTTATTGGTTTGGTTTCGCTAGTAAATGTGCCTTTAAGTATGTGAAAAATAATATTAATTTGTTTAGTCAATGTATTATGTAAAAATTAATATTAATTTGTTTTAATTTAAATATTATTTTAATTTTTAATTAGTTATTTTAATTTAAAAATTGTTTTTAATGTTTAATTTTACAAATTGAATACATTAAAATCTTGTTTATATGCAATTTTATTGGATAGAATTATGACATGATTTTGATGTGCTTATTTTCAAGTTATTATGTTCGGAGCTAAATTTTAAAAATAAATAAAGATGTTTATTATATTCGGAATTGGTAAGGATTTGGTTTCTGGAGCTATCATTTGTATCTAATGTGGATCTACACTAATAGAATGTTCATTTTTTTTTCCAGAAGAAAAATAACACATCCTTGATATTCATTAGAATCAAAAGTAACGAGATACACATCTATGATACTAGGTATCATATCCAGTCAAAACCCACAAATAGTGTTCAAAACCCATAAAAAGTGCATTTAATAAGGGTTCATTTAATAACAAGATGGCATTGACAGTGATAAGGGTTTATTTAATAGTACGACAATGGTAGAGGCATAGTCCCTAATACTTTATTTTAATTTTGTAAGCCCATGGGTATGACAAGCGGGCGTCATTTATCTAGTCTCGTCACTATGGAGGCTTTGGTTAAATGGTGTGGTTAAGTTATATCAAAGTCAAAGACTCAAAGATCCGCGAGATGTAGAACAGTTGGTGGCGGGGCATGGTTAAGACGCCCCCTAAGCTGAAAGGTCGCCAGTTCTAATCCCGTCGGATACCAAAAATCCAACCATGTTAAGGGTTGGTGCGGTCCAGGCCGGGTGCGATCCCTGAGTGATTTTGACGGCTTAGATGCCCCTGGTTCATGGTTACTTAGCCAATGGAAACCCTGCTAGTCAGGAGGGTTCCACCACTTTTCCAACAAAAAAAAATTAAAAATTAAAAAAAAAAAGTTAAAGACTCAAATAATAATGTTAGTCGAAACTTATGCTTTTTTTCACGCAGAGTCAAAACTTAAGCTTATTAAAACATGTTTCTTAGTTAAGCCCTAAAGCTTTTTTTCCCTGAAAGAAGATATAAGTTTTTCATTTAAGCTAAAATACTGATGTACAAAGATCCATATAAGGATCTTGCATATGTCCAAAGTAGGCATATATCACATTACTGAGGATTGTTCATCCACTATAGCTTTATGATACAATATCACATTGATATAATTACTAATAGAGACTAGTTTCCTATTGCTCTCAAAATACCATATATAGAGAGCTTGTTTGTCATTGTTACAAAACATCAAAAAAAGTAGTTCACAAATTGAAGATCTTCAATCCAAAAAGCCTCCAAAACCTCCCAATTCAGACTTGGTCACCACACCTACATTATGTTCCCATATGTGCCAGATACCCTCCCCAAGTAAGAGGCCCCATTTCTAAAGATC
>LPNX010273849.1:0-58508 GCA_001517045.1 Pseudotsuga menziesii
TAGATACATATCAATCCTCTATGAATTGTGGAGTGGTTTTTGATGCAAAACGAGAAAATTAGACTTGTATGTCATAATTTCACGTTGAAAAGGTGAAATGTTAGTGAAAAAATACTAATCGATAGGACAACCAAAATCAATAGCATGTTACTGATATTAATCATATTAAGCATAAAAGAAAGAAATATATATCATTCAGAACCTATTCGCAGAAGGTTCTGCGCCCAACCCCTATCATATTTAAATAATAATCCTTGCCACGATGGCTGATGACTTACGCCTATTTTGAAAATGGACTTAACCCAAAAAAACTGGGATTTGTGATAAAGAACACACATAATGCTACTGGGATTTACCCAGTAGCATTTCTGATAAAGAAGACATAAAATTTGAATTTGTGATAAAGAACACACATAATGCTACTGGGATTTACCCGTATTTTGAAAATGGACTTAACCCAAAAAAACTGAACAGATGCAGAGAAACTGAAAATCACAGAAAGCTGCACTTCATTGTGATCATATTGTGAGCCGGATTTAAACAAAGATTACCTGATCTCTCTACGAACTGTGTGTTCAAGCTGCTAGGGCCTCAACCTGAAAAGTCTTCATTAATATCGATTCTTGATACGGAGTTGCATGGGGTTTGATTTACCACCGCGGGTTCTAGCTACTAGGGCCTCAAACTGGAAACCCCTGAACTGGAAAGATGAATAAACTTGAAACAATCTTAGCTTGCAACTCCCAAATAACCCGAAGTTCCAAATTGAACCAGTAAGCTCGGAATAATCTTAACCTGCAACTCCCAAATAACCCAAAGTTCCAAATTGAACAGTATTCACCTCTGAAACTAGATTACGTGATTATATAGGGCGAAATTCTTCCCAATACACTCCATTTCCACGATTTAGGGACGATTTTTTGCAAATATATTCTCGAAAGGGGAAATCGATGGGCGAAAATACCCTTGTTTTGGATTTACAACCAAAATCGAAGGCGAAACTCCCAATAAAAATCTTCATTAACCATAAGCCTTCAGCTTCATCGTCTTCTTCATTCATGATAGCATCGTTTCTTATCCAAATGCTAAGGTGGATAAGAGGTGCTTCAAGAGTTGAGTTCTTCATATTCTTCATTGCTTGTGGGATTTTCTTTGGATGATGAGAGCTTGATCTTTAGTTTCTTCCATCTTCCTTTCTCTTCTTATGAATCGAGCTTCTTCTTCTTCTCGGAGTCTGCTGAAAGTAATTACTTCCTTCTAGCACACATTCTTTGAGTGAATGAATCCCATGATCCTGGGAGACTATTCAAGGTGGCCATCACCACTTCTGCATTCTTCACTTCTTCTTTTACTGCTTCAAGTTGTTCTTGATTTGAGAGACTCTTATGACTGCATGGTCTCTGCATTCTGGATCTTCACATTCTTCAACTGGTTTCTTAAGGTCATCTTCTGATGTATGTTCTTCCCTTCAAATAGTTTTGTTAAGGAATCAAACATCTTCGGTGTCTTTGGTGAAGACACTTGTGGTACAAGTTGATCTTGTTGTCCATCGATTGCACACCAGCAGCATAAATCTTCCGAAAGCTGTCTCCTCACTTGAGAAAGTGGGAGAGGTGTGACCTTGGGGGCAAGCACAGAGCTAGGTACTGTCACCTACTCTTAGCTCCTTCATTTAGGCTAACTCCTAACGAAGCCAATGGGGGTAGTCCCTAACAAAGAGTTTTCTATGGCTTAAGTTTAAGTTAATTTTTAGATGTTTCGGATGCGGATGGGTGTTGTTTAGGAGTTATTGTGATTTAAGATGATTTATGTGATGAATTTAACACAAGACAAAGCAATCCACGTTGCTATCACCGGAATTGAAATATAGACAAATATTTGAGAGCTTCACGAAATAGATAAAGCATTCACAAATATGATTTATAATCAAACATTCAATGGACAAATGGCCTAGATTATCAACAATGCTAAAAGATGGGACCAGTGCCTATGCAGTCAACTTATCAAAGATGCTTTGAGTGTAAACATGTGAATCCCAAAAGATGCCAGTGAATGTTAGGTTTTGCAAGTGCTCTTGGTAAGTTTTAAGAGTTTTTTGTTTGTGATCTTCACTTATGGTGGCTGGATGTCCTAACCGGTAATACCTTCAGTGGCTCCGTTCGAAGACATGACGGACTTGTCTGGGGTCAAAGGTAAGTGTTCAATAACTTAACTACCAGTGCCCAGATTAGGTAGCCCGACGCCCACACTTGGAATTTGCCCACATGCCTTGGTATTTATCAAACAACGCCAGTGTGTTGGTTATGGGAAAAAGTTTTAGTTAAGTTCCTCTTGTGTGGTTTAAAGATCTAATGTCGTTTCTGGGTATTCCGATCGAAGATCGGTCAGAGCATACTCCGGCATGGAGGGAAGGGGGTTAATTAATTAAAGGGACGTGAGTTGCGAATTTTATTAAGTTAATTAATTAAAACTCTCCGACAGAGAGCGCTCTTGACCTCGTCTTATGATAGTGGTTCAAGAGATTTAGTTAATCTATATGCTTGATGCAAGGATATGCAGTGGGAATGCTCTCCGATAGAGAGTGCTCTTGACTTGGATTACGACAAGTTCAAGAGACTTTCAAGATTAATTGATTAATTTATTAAACAATGAAAAGACAATTCTTCGATAGAGAGCACTCTTGATCTACCTTATGGTGTGATTCAAGAGATTTGCACAGTTGATTTACTTAGAATGGTAGACAATTTAAAACAGAGTAATCAACTTAATTAATGATCTAGAAGTGATGAATCAACAATTAGTGATCTAAGCATGAGATATAATCAATGATGAAAACAAGCACTAATCTAAGCATACACACAACACAAGCCTCCCCAAATGGGGGAGGATGAGAGTGGGGACTTAAAAACCCCACTCAAACACAAGATTTTTTATTAAACTTTATACAAAGTGCCTTAAGGATTTTAATCCTTGAAAGGGCTTTTCAAATGAAAGCAAAATCACTCTACTTAATATTAGGACTTGTGTAAAAAAGGAGAGTACTTTTACTTTTACTTTTAACTTTTCTCAAAACTTTTCAAAAAAGGGAAGAGGAAGTTTGAAAGAGAGAGAAAGGGCAAAGCGAAAAGAGGGCTAAAACAAAGGAAGATGAGGGAAAGAAGGCAAGAAAATGAAAGGAGGATCAAAACCAAAGAAGAAGAAAAAAAGGGCAGCCAACTATGAAGCTAAAGGAAGACAAAAATTTAAGAAAACGAGACAGCGAAAGAGAAAACAAATGGCTGTCATAAAAAATGAAAAACAAGACAGGGAACAAAAAGGCCACAAACAAGGTTGAAGAGGGCCCAAAAACTAGGGCAAAAAATAGGCAAAAAGGAAGAAAAACTAGGGTATGTTAGGGCCAAAATGGAGAAAAGGGGTGGCAAAAGATTGAAAAAACGGGGCAGCGAAGAAAAACAAGAAGAAAATACACACAACAATGTGGAAGGAGGCAAAATCCAACCTAGAAGAAGGAGGAGAAATCACTAAATAACAAATAAAGGGTGGGATCAACCTCCGAACAAGGTGACCACTAGAAGCACTAGTCCCGAAACTGTCCAGACTAGCTAGATGTACGCAAGGATGCTAATGGGGAAAGAGAAGTAGCCACAAAATAATGTGGCACTTGGGATCAAATCCCAAGCTACTATCTCAAGTCAAAACGAACATGAGATACATGGACAAAAAGTAGAGAATAAAAACTTTAAATAAAACCTGGAAAAGGTGACCGGGAAGATGTCTTTTGTTTGATGATGGATGAGGTAAAGATGATTGTGCTTCTCAATCTTCCTGAAAGAGAATGACGTCTTGTGGAACCTGCAGAATGAATGTCAACAATGAAAGAGCCCTTGTATATCAGACAACACTTGAAAACAACACAGCTTCAAGAGAAAAGCATGGATTATAAAATATGGTGCTAGATTGTTAGCCTTCAACAATAATATAACCAAATACTTAAGAATCAAGAAAGCAGGGTGTAAAGAAAGGTATCACCTAACACGGTGAATCATGAACAACAAAGAGCTTCCGCATTGACCTCCAAAGTCATAAACTTTATTAAATCTTAAGCAAAATATTACAATAGAAATTCTCCAGAGCTTCTATGCCAAAAGTTCCAAGCAAATAGAGCTGAAAAAGCCTCTTTTTAACAAATGAGAGAGTACTAAAACCGTAAAACAAAAAACCAACCCTAACTAGCTTAGCCACCTAACAAAGAGCCCAGACCTAAACCAGAGAACCGGGAGTGAGGGGAGGCCTCCACCCAGGCAAGGCGCCCCCACTCCAAACCTGTGCACTGAAAACAAGCCAAGGATGAGGCCACATGTGTGAGTCTGGATGTAGGTAAGCTCATCCTTTAGGTCTGGCAGGAGCCTGAGCTAGGTTTGGGAAGCCCACTGATGGTGTAAGCTTCAGTCTTCACCTTGATCAAATCACCGGACCAATGAGAGCTCTCCATCTCAGCTTTAGCTGGAGATGACATGCCTGATAACTGATAATAAATTAACTACTCTCTTAATGATGACTGAAGCTGAGTTATGATAACTCCAATCATCATAAGTGTTCCATGAGATGTCATTTAGCCTTTTATTTTACTGAATTTGGATTAATTTGGAGAGTTTTAGTTTTCTCCAAAATAATCATTTTTTTTAATAAAAATCATCTTTTAATAAAAATCATTTTTTTACTCAAAACTGACTTTTTTGAATAAAAAGACATTATGTGTTCGATTGCTGATTTGAAAGTTGGCTCTAATTGGCTGGCTGATCAAGAATGATTTTTGGCTTAAGGTTAGAGCCTTCAATCATTGAATTCTGAGTCCGGATCACGAACGGGTTTTTTCCATTTAATTTATGGAAAAATTAACCCAAAAAATTAGGAAAAACAAATTAAAAATAAAAAAAATAAATTTTTTTCTTCATTGTTCGAAAAAGATTTTTTCAATTTTTTTTTGTGTCCAAATGACTTAGGACATGACCATGATCTATCTAAATAATGTCTAGTAGACTTATAACACTCAGTTGGGCTCTAATAACCCCCCAAGGCCCAGAATTCAACATCGGGCATTTTAGCTTTGGAGGAAGCGGGAGAAAACCTCGTCAATTATACTCGGCTAAAGGCAAAGCATAATTGTTATGGGCAAAAAACTCCCCGGAATACCTTATTTGAGATTCTACGTCCCAGGAGACCGAACCACTCAAAAATATCCTACTAGCACATTTTATTACAAACCCCGTGGGGCCATGGTCAAAATTATTCAAATAAAAAAGTGACTAGCCAATATTGGATAGACAAGCAGACGGATTGACTGATACACTGGAATCAGACTTTGAACAAGTCTGTCAATCGGCGGCTCCTCAGGTAACCCAACTATGGTACAAAAAGTTGGATAACAGATCCATGATTGAATCAACAATGATCTTCTTGGCCTTGACCAAGTTTTTCTTGTGAAAGACTTCTAGCCTCATCTCCCTCTGGAACTGGAACCCCTCTCCTCATGTAGGTGTCCAATTCATTTTTTTCAGAGAGATCATATACTTCCATGCTTGGAAGTTGTCAACTTCACCAAGCTTATCATCAAGCTGATGTGATAGATCACTTTGAAATGAGAACCTCAATGAAAATAGCAATAGATTAGATCTTACCGATTAGAGGTGTCCGTCCTGGTTCCAGAGCTGGCTGATCTAGGGTTTGTCACAGAAACCCTAATTTTCAAGACTTGGAATATTTTAGATCTGATTGGATAGACAAAAAGATCTCTTCAAATGGAGTTGTCCAATGTACTCATTTTCTGAAAATAGTGGAGGGAAGCTCTTGGAACAGAAAGCCCTAGTTTTCCAATTTTTTCTGCAGAAATGCCTGTTACTGTTTCTGTGATATCACCGAAATTACTACTCCTTTGTGTCTGAAATTTCTCTCTGTGGTAACCTTGCATGTACCTGAGCCAACACCACAGTTTTCACCAGAATTGGTTTAACCAATTGGGATTTATGATCCTTTTCCCAAGGTGACCTGTTTCAGGACTGTTCAGAACAGCGTAGTTGTACGAATTTCCACGTGTCATTGGTTCATCTTCTGAGTCTGAAATTCGGATCACAGAAAGTACAGTCTGTGACTTTTCTAGAACAGCTTCAGGAATTCCATTTGGACCTTTGTAGCCCAATCTATAACAATTCTCCTAAGGTGTCCTGTTTAGGGATGAATTCTGGAAGAGGCTGGCACCCTAACTTGGAGTGATCATAGCTCCCAGAATGTAGCGCGGCTAAGGCTGATTTTTGGACACAGTGTTCACTAGGATTTTATCTTCAGTCCCTGCAATTTTCAGCTCCTGAACTTTCGCCAATCTCGGGATATAGCGAATGTACCAAAACTTCGTAGTTTTAGTATTTAGGGTTTTTCTAGCTCGGGGTCAAACTAGGGTTTGACTTTCCTAGAGTTTTACCCAACCAAATTTCTTGATCCAGGTCTCTAAACTTCGGTTTTGATGAGGAGAACAATCCTATGCTGGGCTCACTCAAAAATTCCTCTTCTGTAGAAAGCCCTAATTTCCGCATCGAAAACTGAAAATGCTCAGAATCGAATTCCGCTTCGACAGAAAGATGCGCCCTTAAATGGAGATTCAGCCTAGCATACTTTTGCTGATGGATTGTGGAGAGAGACTCAAAAAGTAAGAATCCCTAGCTTCTGTAGCTGCACAATATCTTCTTCTCAGGTTAGCTCTGATACCATGTTAGTTTTTCAGCATTCAAGCTACCATTATGATCTTAGGATCTTTAACTGAGAGAATAACATGCACAGCAATAAAACATAAGCACAACACAAGAGACAAGAGACACAAAGAATTTTCCTCGGGGAAACCATAAAGGAGAAAACCCCGCAACTTCCTCAGAGATAGAATTAGCATCAAAATAGTAAAAGCCCCAAAACAGTAAGATGATCTCCTGACAGCAGCAGTCTCTCTCTCTCACACTGAGAGAGCTTCTCCTCTCTCACTCATGCGCCCCAATGAGTGAGTGTGTGTGTTGCAAGTGAGATAAATAGAGAGGCTCACTCTCTATTTATATTCTTTTGTTCACTTGAAGTGCACTCCAACATGTCGGCCTCACTTAACAATTACTTACTAGAGCCGACATCTCTAGGAGTGTCTAATAACCCTAGTGCCCCACCACTTGTGGGGACTTTTCTTCCTCTAACCAATAGGAGGGTAACACAATGGTGGAGACTATTGCCCCGACTTACAATGACTCACCTAGGGTCGACTTCACTAGGATAGTCTAATAACCCAAGGGCCCCACAACTGTGGGGACTTTAACCCTTGACCAATATGAGGGTTACCCACAATGACTTGACATGACTTTCTCATTATAGAAGCTTCCCGGAATAAACATCGGGGTATGACATGACTCACATACATTACAATACATCTCGGAATGAACATCGGGTTACAATAGATAAGAAATACAAGTGAATACATTCCGAAGTTACAAGTACATCAACATTCTCGTCAATGGTAACCAGGCGGACTGTACCATTATCAAATACCCTATCTATCAGGTATGGGCCCAACCATCTTGTGCGTAACTTACCCTTGAAGTCCCTTTTGAATCTTGAATCATATAATAATGCCCAATCTCTTTCGTAGAAGACTTTCTTTTTTATGAATCGATCGTGCCAATTGGATCTCTGTTGTTGAATTAATACTGTCTGATCCACAGCAGCTAAACGTTTCTCATCAAGTTCATTGAATTGATTCAATATGCTCCTCTGGGCTTCAGTGACATCTAAGTTTACCTCCATAGCTGTCTTTAAGGTCTTGATTTCGAATTCAATGGGGAAGACAACACTTTTTCCATACACCAGTCATTACGAGAGAAACCTGTAGTATTGCGCTAAGTAGTACGATATGCCCACAATGCTTCCGGAAGTCTATCAGCCCAGTCTCCACGATGGCTCTTGACTGTTTTGGTAAGGATGGCTTCAATAACTTTGTTAGTGCTTTCCACCTAGCCATTGGCTTGGGGATGGTATGGTGAAGCTATCCGGTGTTGAATATGGTACTTCTGTAGCAAAGTTTCAAATTGATGCGACACAAACTGAGGTCCTCCATCTGTAACCACTTCCTTGGGTACTCCAAAACAGGTAAAGATTTCACCATACAGGAAATCGATTACAGCCTGGTCATTGGCTTTCACCAAAGCCACAGCTTCTACCCATTTTGTCATGTAGTCGGTACAAACCAAGATGTAGGCTTTTTGCCTGGAATGAGGGTTGATAGGGCCAACAAAATCTAAGGCCCATCTATCAAAAGGTTCAACCAGCAATTGTGGTTGAAGAGGCATTTGATCCAATTTGTTAAGTTGGCCCATCCTCTGGCAGCTATCACAAGACTGGACATTTTTTTGCATCTTTGAAAAGTGTCGGCCAATAGTAGCCCATTCTCAGCACCTTATGACTTGTCCTCCTATCTGCAAAATGTCCCCCCACAAGGCTCGTCATGGCAGGCCTTCAGAATATGGAATATTTCATCTTCTCTTACACATCTTCTAATCTCAAGATTAGGGTCTGTGTAGAAGAGATGACCACCTATCCAACAATACCTGAGACTTTGTTGAATGATTTTCCTCTTTTCTCTTTTTGACAAATGTGCCGGAAGCTTCCCTGCAACCAAGTAGTTAGCGACATCTGCATACCAAGGGGAATGAGCTGAAATTGCAAATAAGTGTTCATCTGGAAAATAGTCCTCAACAGGCAGATTATCATCACTGTTAGTAAAACGAGATAAGAAATCAGTGACAACATTTTCTTTTCCAGGTCTGTCTATAATAGTGATATCAAATTCCTGTAATAATAACAACCATCTAGTTACCCGAGCATTTGTAACAGATTTATTCATTAGATACTTGATGGCTGAGTGGTTGGTGTGCACAAAGGTAGGATATCCAGTGATGTAATGTCTGAATTTGTTGATGGAGTAAACAATGGCTAAAAACTCTTTCTTGGTAATAGTATAATTAAGTTCAGCATGGGCTAAGTTTTTGCTAATATAATAAACTGCATAAGGTGCTTGGCCATCCTGCTGTCCTAAAACTGCTCCAATGGCAGTATCAGAGTCATCTGAACAAATGTGGAAAGGCAGGGCCCAATTGGGTCCCCTTAGGATGGGAGCTGTAGACAACTTCTCCTTAAGTTTAACAAACGCTGTCTGGCATGCCTCATTCCAAATAAATTGCACATCCTTCATTAATAATGAAAACAAAGGAGAGGCAAGTTTGGAAAAGTTTTCTATAAATCTTCTGTAATAACCAGCATGCCCTAAGAAACTACGCACTTCTTTCTGAGTTCCAGGAGTAGGTATATTTTTGATTACCTTGATTTTAGAGGGATCTACCTAGATGCCATCAGCAGAGATAAAATGCCCAACACTACCCCATCACTCATCATCATATGACACTTTTCAGTACTCAAAGATAGCTGGGTCTGCTCGCAGCATGTTAAAACCTTTTCCAAATTTTTCAATGCTGCTTCAAAGTCCTTGCCATAAGGAGTAAAATCATCCATGAAAATTTCCATACTATCATTAACCAATTCTGAAAAGATGCCAATCACAGCTCTTTGAAATGTGGCTAGTGCATTGCATAAGCCAAACAGAAGTACCTTGTATGCAAAAGTTCCCCAGGGACAGGTGAAGCTAGTTTTATCCTGGTCTTCAGGAGCAATCTGAATTTGATTGTACCCGCTAAACCCATCCAAGAAGCAGAAAAACTTTTTCCCAGATAAGGTGTCAAGTACTTGATCGATGAAAGGCAGGGGAAAGTGATATTTCTGTGTTGCCTTGTTAAGCTCTCTATAGTCCACATAGACTCTCCATTTACCATTCTTCTTGGGTACTATCACGAGTGGAGACACCCACTCGCTGTCTGAGATGGGATATATAAATCCTGCTTCCAAGAGTTTTTGAATTTCTTCTTTCACTATGTCCCTAAGATTGGGGTTCATTCTTCGTTGAGGCTGGCACACAAGCCGAGAGTCACTTTTGATATAAATGTGGTGGGTGCACAGATTAGAAGGGATGCCCTTCATGTCTGTGTACTCCCAGGCAAATGCCCCTTTATGTTTTTTTAAGAGAGTGATTAGGTTGTCTTGTTCATCTGGAGCAAGATTGGGATTGATATTTAGGGTTTTTCTAGACTCTATCTCGACAGGAACACTTTTCAAATTTTTTAACATTGGAACTATGTGAGTATCACTGACTAATATCTCCTCTGTGAGATTTTCTTGTTCTTCTTCACCTAGAGTAGCATTCAGGATCTGATAATTTTTTTTATTGACAGAAGTAGGTTCACTGATGAAATTATTAATGGCATAGTCTTCAGTTTCATCTTTAAAAGTCAAGGCCTTCCCTATCGTTAATAATGGTTGAACGCCCTCCTCTTCCTCTGGCTCCATCCATAACGGAGTTTCAGCTTCTAGACTTGGCCGAGCTAGAGGATAGAGAGTGAGGTTTTTTATCTTGGTTCCATCTGATATGGTCATAGACCCAGACCGACAACTGATGCAAGCATCAGCTATAGCTAACCAGGGCCTTCCCAGGATTAGTGGGTGTCCTTATAGCTGCGACTTAGGTTGTAAAACCAAGAAGTCAGCAGGATATTCCCACGAATCAACTGAGATAACGAGGTCGTCCAAGCTTCCCTCGGGTTTAGTAGTGGATCTATTTGCAAGTTCTAAAATGGTAGGAGTTGGGCTGAGATTAGTGAGCTCAAGTTTCCTTACAGTTTCAATGGTCATGACGTTAATTGCTGTGCCTAAATCTACCAGTACGTTGGGTATCTGCGTGCTCCCAGTCTACACAGTGACAGTGGGATTCCCAAGATCGTCGTATTTGGCCAAGAGGGTTTTTCCCAGTATTAATTCAGATAATTTCCCTATGACATGAACAGTGGGAGGATCCCTGGATTTTCTTCCTGGTTTCCTTGTACACAGATCCCGAATGGTTCTGGCATAGATAGGCACATCGTGAAGGGCCTGAAGGAGTGGAATTTTAACATAGAGGTTTTTTAACTGTCCTAAGAGGTTAAATTGAGGTTGTCCCACTGCCTTCGGCAGTATTAATCTTTCAGGGTATGGTGGTTCCCTAACTAATTGTGTAGGCTGTGTGTTGATAGATGTTTCTTCTTGTATTTCAGCTGGTATCTTGGTAGGATTTTCAGCATCCTCAGTGATGCGGATCGCTGTATTGGATAAGTACTGTTGGTTCATCCTTTCTCCAGGCACAGAGGATGGAACATCCTCAATGACCAAAGGCTCCACTACCCTCCCTGATCGTAAGCGGATGTCGTTACAGGGAATTGGAGTAATGGAGTAAGCGGGCATGTTGGCAGGCTCAAATTGATGGACTGCTTAATTATTTGGGTTGGGGTTAGGTTGAGCAAGCAACTGCGGTCGTATAGGTACATTGGGGACCGCATTATTTTGGAGTTGCAGCTGCGACAGCTGATACTGCTGATAAGGCTGAGGATGTCGTTGAGGAGGATATGGTTGATGAGGATATGTTTGTTGTGGAAACTGTTCAGGCCGTTGGCTATGGGGAAACTGGTTCCCTGGTGGCTGTGTCCAAGAGTTCCAGGAGTTAAGATTTTGCATCGGAGGTTGAGAGGGATACCATTGAGGGTTGGAATAAGATGAAGGGAATTGTGTATTCATGTGCTGCATATTATTCCAATTACTCATGTTATTCGAAAATGGAAATGAGTCTGGAGTCATACCTTGATTTCGAGGCTGCTAGGGCTTTTTTTGTGCAATAAAGTAGGCTGGTTCCACATCTGGAGTTGATGCCTCCAAAACTGCCTTCACTTGAGGTAGTGAAGGGCATTCTTTTGTGTCATGGTTCAACTCACAAAGCTGACACACTTCCACCTTGTCGAGTGGGCACTCCTTCAGAGGACGGTTCTTCCTACATTTAGGGCATAATATACCAAGTGTGAGATCTTCTACTGCTTGTTTTTGCTTTGCCCTCAGGACATCTATTTCCGAGGAGATGGAGCTCATCATTTCTGTTTTGAAATTTTCGAGGAGATTGCCTATTTCTGCTCGGGTAGCTCCTCCATTAGATGACTTCTGTGTTCTGTCGAAGACATCTCGTTCTAATTTATCCCGTTTGGCCCATTTGTTGTTCCTGGAAGATCCCTTGGAATACCTTTTGCATAGTTCAACAATCTTTTCAGAGGACTCCTTTGAAATATCCTCCTTTCCTAACAGGTTCAACATGTCTAGGCAGTCATCTCTAATCCCACGAAGTAGGATTATTTTGAGCACATCTAACCCCATATTAGTCTGTCCAGCTCTCTGCACATTGTATAAAAGCCTTTCAACAAAATCTTCCAGGTTTTCATCGTCCCTTTGTACCATTTTAAACAGTTCTTCTCTCTTATCTTTGTTATTGCAATACTCCTGATATTTCTCCAGGAACACCTGTTTCATCCAGTCCTAGGTGGTGACAGTGCCCCCACTCAGGCTCATGAACCACCGTAATGCCGTAACGCATTGCCCTTTAGAGTAGTAGGAAAGAGTTTTAGCTTCTGTGCATTGGTGGTGTAGTCATAGCTGCGACAGAGGATATCAAATTCAAAAAGAAATTCATCCGGATCCTTTGCTGCTTTTCCATAAAAACGAGGCAACACCGATGGCGATATTTTTTTCATGGGGGCTATCCCCTCTAGCTGTTGAATCGGGAATTGGAGTGTAGCAACCGTCTTTTCAGGCGGGGAGTTACCCTCGTGATGCTGATTTTCACCCATTGCTTCTTCGTGATCTTTTGGATCGCGTCTGTTGTTCATGTTTTCTTCTGCTTTATCCTCTTCGGGCTTCCACTGATCGTTAAATTTTTGATGGAACTGAGGCCACTCCTTTTTTGTCACAACCTTCTCGTTAATGTGATATATCAAATCTCGGTCACCTGATCCCGAAGTACTAACTTTGTCTTCCTCCACAGGGATACCCGAGGGTGTTGCAGCTTCTCCTGTGTTCTCCACTGTGGAAACTGATGTTGCCACTCCAGGGGTAACCGAGCTTCTTCTAACAGGTGTTTCCTGATGGCGAGCCCCAGTAGAAGAATTGGTCATATCAACCAGATCTTCAATGAATGTCCTTCCCAATGCTGGATTCCGTCCACGGCCTCGACCTCCTGCAATGTTAGTATTCTGTGGGGTTCTGGGATTTATAGGAATGTCAGGCTGTATCCTTCTCGTATTCATGCAACCCAAAACATGCAAACTTAAAAAATGAAGAAAAATGAATACATATAGCTATTGGATACAACTACTATGGTGTCTAATAATTATCTTTCCCCGACAATGGTGCCAAAATAATGGGCACCCTATATGCAAGTTAATTAAAGCCAACATACAGAGTGTTCAATATAAATTGTCAACCCAGGGAAGTGTTTTATTTCAAAGATAATGTGCACTGTATATGCTTAAACACTAAGTAGTTGACACTGTAAATGAATTATCTTACTTTCATGTTCAGCCCATCTCATCCCAAGATCAACTTAATCTAATTTACCTTCTTAAGAATGTAGAATCATAATTACCTTCTTACAATTCTTAATCTAGAAACGAGAGGTTAAGAAAATAAACATCTAGATCTACTTTTGCAGAAAGTTAAATCCTAAATTACCAAGCCATCCGAAGATCCATCTCAACTATCTTAATCCAACTTAATCTAGGAAATCATAGTGCAGGAATTAAGTTTCACAATTATAACTGTAAAGGGATGAACTGCAAAGATCTAAAGAAAACAACATTTGAAAGAACTAGGGATGAACAAGGCTGTTACAACTATCACATAGTTGCATAAGAGAAAGTTAATCTACACAGTCAACTGTCATGCACCACACCATTGTAGTTTACAGGGAATGCAATTACTTATCATTCAAAGGAATGCATAATAAATCGATGACTGTTGCAGCTACTGTAAATAAATGAATTCATCATAAGATTCACACCACACAACAGAATAAATAAAATACCTAATTAACTCAGCAATCTCTGTAGGAAGGTAGGCCCAGCGTTTGCACAGAGATGCTGGAGTTGGCACACGTTAGGACGTCGAGATCTGAAGAATCAACTCCTTGTATTAAAATGGTGAGATGAACACACAACCTTTGTCACAGCTTATACAATTAAAATCAATTAATCTCCAACCCCTGGCTCAGAATAGTTCCCAGTATTTATACATTTACAATCACAGTTTCTATCCACTGATATCGGGCAGCCATGAAGATCTCTGATCTTTAGCCTGCCCCAATTACGATATGTTGTGGCAAGATAGAAGCAGAAAATATAGGGAGGCTGTTACTCGAGCCAGCAATGACAATCATGATCAATCTAGAAGATGCTCTGTCGGTTGCAACTACCCTTGAGCAGCGGTGCACTGTTGCAGCCTGTTGCATCCACCTTTGTACAACTTGCGTGGAATAGTAACCTTTGACCGCGTTCTTTGGGCAACGATGGAATAGATGGCGATTATCTCAGCAATGAATGTCCATCCCTCTTTTGGCATGTTCAGCCTGCTACACCTCTATCCTTTACATCTCGAATTATCTTTATAAAACCACCATATGTTAGCATAATTCAAGATATAGAGCCCTGATTACAACAATCATAAGTATTAATAAGATAAGACAATAATTAACCATACCTGTATGAATTGAGGGATCAAGTGAAGGAAACCATCTGTTTGGTGTACATAATGGAGTAAGATGAGGTAAACAGGGGTAGGTAAAGGTGGTAAAAAAAGGGCCATTTTTGGGCCCAAAACCAAGATGACCCTATAAAATGTAAAGTGAAGTGAAAAAGCCTAGGAATATTATTTGGAATGTCTTAGTAATATGATTAATTAAAGATCTAAATAATTACTAAGAGGAAATCAGTGTCCATATGAAAATCCCTAAATTAGCCTAGGATTTTAAGCATGAAAATCAGATCTAAAGGTAATTAGGTGAAATTGGACACAAGAATTAATTTCTAGATGCAAGATGAGACAAATGAATGTGATTCTAGCAATACCAGTTCACGGATTGAGAGATACCCACTTATCCCAAGGAGGGTGTCCTCTTCTAAAGGATAGGCCAATGCGTTGAGTGGGGAAATGGAGTCCGATGGCTGTGAAGATTTAGATCTAGAAGTTTTGAATTATTTCTAATGTGGGTTTTAAATATTAAAGTTCGTTGCGAACTAGAACCTATGGATCTACGAAACGAGGGTTTTAATTATTTTAGTTTTGACCGAGAAAGGATTTACTGAAAAAGAAGATGCAAGAAATTTAACTTACCAGGAAATGAGAGATGCCATGAGATGTTGCCCTCTGTCCAACGTTGTCAACCTGGAAGCGTAGTTTTATTCCTAGTTGAAGATCTGGTTTGCTTGGTGCGCCCTTTTTGCCAAAGACAAATAAACACAATAAGTAAAAACTAAAATCGTGTTTGATTTGAAACGAACAAGAGATATATGCTTGTAGGAGAAATCAAAAGAAAACACGAATCGAATGCTAAACAAAATTGACAAGTGAACCGCCCTGAAACGATCTGTAGAGAGAGAGAGAGAGACGACCATCTGAGTCACCCTTCAGCAAGTTGCCCTCTTGCAAGGTTAGATCACACCAAAGATTTGTTGAGAAAATAAAAGATAAACATCGAGTGCCCAAAGAGACGCAGAAACACAAGAGTCAGAAACTTCTCTGAGATTTCCCAAGTAAGCCAAAAGATCTTCTATTATTATTTCCAGCAAGGAGCCAATTTCTGATAGGATACAATGAGGGGGGTCTTTTCTTTATATAGATTTTGAGAGACACAAACCCTATCTTACTTTTTCATCTAACGGTTGAGATTAAAACATTATCAACGGTGGAGATTACATCTTTTATTTTCACATGGATCAAAACAATTGAGGGGGGCGAATTACCTCATAAAGCCCATTTTTACAACATGATAAATCATTCTTTTTGCAAGTTTAACACTTAGGGGACATTGAGGGGTCATTAGCCCTCCCTGCACCCCCCCCCTACATATTTCTAAAGATACAACTTGATTACACACTTTTATTTTGGCCATTATAATCAATTTCACCCTATGGGGGGCTCCCTAAACAAGCCAATAAAAATAGTCTGGGCCCCCAAGCTAAGTGAAACTGGTGAAGAGTGATTTGGAAAGCCATCATACATCATCAAAATTTGTTCCCAAGTCATTTCCTTGACTTCCCTAGTCAAATCGATTTCCTCAAGTGATTTCACAGTTCAGTTTCGTTGGTACAATATCCGAACAATAATAAAAATCATCATAACTCTCTGTCGGCTAAGAATTGAGACAAACTGACTGCAAAAATGAATCCGGAGATATGGTATAATGGTACAAGTGATCACTCATACTCACTGATCCACTAAAAATGCCCAGGACAACCAAAAATATCATTATCTCATAAATAAAATAATGGCCAGAATCAGTTAGAAATAATAGTAAACTTTGGAACTCAATAACTGCGACCATCTGATGAAAATTGAGACTGCAGTATTGGTCCTTGGCATGTCTGGAGCAAATATAACCACTGTTGATTTTTGTAGTCATTGCCTTGGGAACTGTGTTTGCCTCGCTCAACTAGGTTGACATGGTCAAAAATACCCAAATTGAAGGTGGAGCAGTAGTATGGATAATCCTAAATATATAATGGACAAATGAAGCTCATATGATTATGTTACCATCCAACTTAAACATTCATAGCATAATAGTGGTACAACAATATAAGTAAACTTCAGACTAAAATTAGAGTAACCACTTATTCTTGTACAAAGCCCTTTAAGTATGCTCTCTTACAAAACTTAGGCGATTAGCTGTGACGGGTGAGGTGGTGAAACCAAGGCCACGAGTTAAAAAGGAAGACTTGATGACTTTAACATAGTGATCTTTCAGACACGGGGACAAAGGAAATCCACTTTTATTCATGATAAACAAAGAACATTAGGGAATGGAGGTGTCTCACAAATGGGTGAGTTAATCTAAAAAGTGTCCATTCAACTTTAATAAGCATATCTACAGCTCGCATCCAAGCTTGCATCAAGCTACGCGAGGATCTTTTTTAGGACCCTTGCATTGAGTTCACAAGAAATTGTAGTGATGAGATCCCAGGGGACACTTAGAATTAGTTGTCCCTTACTTCATCTCACATCAAAACCTGTAGGCTTCGTGAGGAATTAATCATTACTTTTAATAATATGGTCAACAGTCTTTAGATTTAGCATTTATTTATCCATTGCGTTTTTAGGCCTTTAACATTTCATTTCATAGCCCTTTTTAGTTGTGTATAAAGACATAGTTTGCAAGTTTATTCACGAGCTTGCATTTTCATAATATATAGCATATAGCACATAATGCATGTAATGATGGTAGAACATATTGCTTCAAGTTTTAACTGACAACTCTTTGGGCAACTAGGGGGAGAATCTACAGTCAGGACCAAACATCGGGGGCAATCGATTAGAGAGGTCAAGGCTTCTAAACCCAACTCACCTAAGCTTAGGAACCAACACCAGCGGGTTCTCCTGGCCCAGAAGGATCAAGGCGTTAGCAAGTTTCGTTGCACAATTCAAAGCCGAGACACAATACAACACGGGGTTTGTTATCATAAACTCAGTGGGGGAAAAAGCGTCTTCAATATCACAAGTCAAAGTTCAAGTCAAGGTAAGACATCATTATGGAAGATATGGACGGGTGAAGACAGTGAAAGGTGATTCCAACTTAGCTCTATAACATAAGCTTGTTTGAGAGGAGCATATATAAAGCCCTTACATACAAGAATTCATAACCACTCATGATATAAGTCATCAAGAAAAATAGTACCACAGTAAGCTAAGCAATGCCAAGTTAGAGCTACTAAAATAACCAATAGAGACAATCATAGATCCAAAACCCACTTGTATACCTGCTCAACCATATACTCGTCTTTGCTTGAAATGCCAATCTGTTAACTGTGTACCATCTCTACTGCTCTTCCTAAATAAACTATGTCACCACTAAGGTCGTCTCAATGGACTAGGGAAATCTCAGTTATGGTAGGGGAATGCTTTGCATCTACTGGAATAAACTCTGGCTATATCAATACTCAGCGAAATGATCCATGTTGTATCTCCATCTGTTTGACTAGCTAGGAAATAGAGAAAATATCTGGTTGTTGCATCATGGTAGCTCAACTACAATGTATGTGATAACAAGTCCCTTAATGTAGTACATGTAATCAAAGATGCAACACTTGTTTGTAGAGTAGAGGGATTGATGATCCAAAGTCAATATAGGCATATCTTTTGTACTCCTTGTTGTGTATATGCCCTTAACAATGTCCTCAAAGACACTGACAAAATATCTTGGATTTCAAAACTCATTTCAGATGCGAGGGAGGCACAAATGTTCATTTGCAACCACCATGCCTCATTAGCAATCTATAGGATGAAATCAAGGAAACATTTTTTAGAAGTTAGAACCTATAGAAACAAGATATGCCACATACTTCATTCTTTTGGAATGTATGGTGAGGTGCATGTGTCCTTGCAAGCCAGTGTTGTTGCTCAAGAGTGGAATGCATGTTCCGAGTCTAAATCAGCTCGGGCAAAGAGGATAAGAGATATGTTTTTTAATGGAAATTGGTGGTTTGAGCGTAAATATGTTGTTTCTTTCATGTCCCCAATTGTGGAGTTGATTAGGTATGTAGATTTTGATTCCTCTAGTCTTTGGAAAATATATGAATGTATGGATTGCATGGTGGGCAAGGTAAGGCACATAATTCGTTAGATAAACCTCTCTTTGGAGTTTTTCTAGTAAATACACGAGATAATAGAGAAGAGATAGAATAAACTCAATACTTCTCTTCACATGGTTGCAGATACCCTTACTCCAAAGTGGTGTATGGAGAGACCAAATAGAGTTCTACCCATTGATGATGAAGAGTTAAAACATGGATTTTTTGATGCCATAAGCAAGGTGTATACCCTTGATGAAGCAAATGTAATGCGAGAACAATTTATTGATTTTGGTACTTTAAGTACCCCTGCTTTCACTCAAGATGTAAAGCAGGACATCAAGATTTATGCACAAAAGAATCCCATTGGATGGTGGAGAATGTATGGGGGGGAAGGTCAACATATTCGATAGCTTGCCTCATGTTTTCTATCTCAAGTTGCCAATCCCTTAGTAGCTGCAAGGAATTAGTCCACTTCTAGTTTCATCCACTTTGTTAAGAGAAACATGCTTACCTCTAAGAAAGCGAAGAAACTGGTTTATGTGCATAGTAGTCTTCGACTTTGTTCAAGGAGGCTACTTGAGTATTTAGTAGGCCTTGCAACACAATGGGATGCAGATGTTGAAGACACTGCTCAGACTGATGATGATGAGGATAATCCTTCAGCAAATACAGGCTTGGTTGGCATCCCCTTAGATGACATTGTATCTAATGTTGGTGGTGATGATGATGGTGACAATGGAGGTACAGGCCTTAGTGAGGATCAAGCCTATATGGATAGCCTTGCCGCTGAAGATCACACTTTATGATCACCTTCATTCTTAGTGTTATATCTTGGGCCTTGGCCTTTGGGTAGTTTTGGACGATGTACTACTTTGGTCATTTTGCCAACTCATGGACTATGTAGTACTTTGGACATTTTGCCAACTCATGGACTATGTAGTACTTTGGACATTTTGCCAATTTGTGGACTATGCATTACTTTGGCCATTTTGATTTTACCAATATGAATATCAAGGTGATGTGGGTGATTTCAGTTTGTGTTTTTTAAATTTAAAAGTTGTTTCTTGAATTATTTAGAATTATATGCTTTTATCTTTTAATTATAAATATTAATAGTATTATAATTTAAATTTAACAATGACAAATCAATACTTATATTTAAGGATTAGTTTTATTTTTATTAATTTTTTTTTAAATATATATTATTGCCGTTCTCAACCAGTCGTTTCCTGCAAATTTGGGGGAAATGTCCCAATGTTCCTGCGTTCTAGAAACTCATGCAAACATAGAATATAACTCTTTAACCAATCTAAAGATATGTGAAGCAATTTAAATTTAGAGCTAAACATAAATCTGAAAAATAACGTTCATCTTAAATGAATTCTTGTTTATGACCAGTAAGCAAAAGATTATCATGACATGAAATATGAGCATGACGATAGCATGAACTTAATAAAATAAGGTTCTGCCTTCAAAGGGGATTGATCTAGCTATCCTTTGCTTAATCTTATGTGTGAGATTAGAGTTAGATTCCAGATTTAAAACCCACCGCAAAAAAACTTTAAAGGTACAAAAAATAAATTGGAGTGGCTAAAAGAAAAACATTAAATCTCTTGACTAGTGCCTATATGCTCTAAAAAAGGGCCATGGGGTCATAAGGAAACAAGAGAAGTTGTTGTTGATCAAAGATTAGGAGTGGGTTGAATACATCATGCCCGTGTCCTAGTCTTTGATAGCCAAATATGGTTTCTCTTCAAATGAAATGGAGAATTCAAAACAAGAAATACTCCTAGTAAACTTGCATGCAAAGCCTACAAGTTCTACTACAAGAAGCACATAACATGAGCTGAAAATGATGCTACTTAGCAAATAAAACATGCAAAGCTATGGAAAGACTTTACATCAATCTTCATGCAAGGCTCACCACAGGATGAAAGAATCCACACTCAGGCATCATACACTTGTAGCTTCTACTTCTACAAATTTTACCCAATACACTAACATAAAAGAAAGTAGACACAAAAGGTAGCAAAGTAAGTTTTATTCTCCAAGTAACAAACTGATAAAATGAGAGGAGTGTCTCTTATATAGGATGAGAGACTGGCTAACTCCTCTAGATAAATTAATAAAATATCCTCATGACATGGTCAAAACTAACAACCCCAACTCCAAAACCGTAACACCTTTGGCTGTATGAAGGTGGCGCGCCACTAGAGAAAGTGAGGAATATTACATGAATTGAGAAAACAACATCAATAAATGGAGTGCTCTAGAAGATAAGTTGAAAACAATAAAGGTTAGGTCCAAAACCCTAAGGTTTTGACCAATCAACCACTACAAGATGTAACAAAATCATCTAAATTCAAGACAAGTAAAAACTAACAATCCACTCTCCAAGAAAAGTGAACAAAGGAGAGGAGTGCTCCAAATGAGTAAATACAAGGCCAAAACCCTAGGGTTTGACCAATCAATTACTCCATGAAGCTAACAATCTCATCGATATCTAGGAATAAGTGTGCAAACATCCTCACAATAGGGGCACCCTCATCAAAACCAAGATGGAGTAACCACTGCTCCAAGATAAGGTGGCATGTGTGGCAAGAAAGGGTCCTCCACAGTGCAATGCACCACATAGACAAGTCAAACCATGATGAAGAATGCCTCAAATGGTGGAGCGCTCTAGTAGATGATCATGCCAAGTGTCTCAAGGGTCCAATAGAAGCCATAAACCCTAGAATGCTCTTCTAGAAAGATGCAATCACCTCCTCAAAAACCATGCCACATGTAGAATGCCCCATCAAGAGTGAAGAACAATGATCCAAGTGTACAACGAACTCCCCAACTGGTGAAAGCTCATGACAACTCATCCAAATATTGTGAAAAATGGTTGGTTCTCTCTCAGCTCTCTCGCACGTACTAACATGATGAAGAGATGTGTTTCAAGGCTTCCACGTGTGCATGAGGAAGGGGGGTGCTTCATCTAGGAGGGGATATCAAGTCAAATATAGAATAACCAAATGTTAGACAACATAAGAGTTGACTTAAGAAAAATACCATCTAATATGAAAAGCATTAACATAAAAGGATTTCAAGTGCACTTTTTAAATTAAATCACTCACTTTTGATTAATTATCCCAATAACCTTAGAATTACCATGGTGTAATTATAATTGATTATAATTGATCCATATTTTCATGTTTTTTTTTGTAAGTCTAGTATTCACATTATATTAAAAACATAAAATATTGACAAAACATGTTACATCAGCAGTGAAGCTTACTAAAGATCCATCCCAACTCAAACATCTAGCTAGCATAAAGTTATTGCTACTTTGAAAAAGATACCCATATCCTCCCATTACAATTTTCAAAGGAAGCCCGGCCTAACTTCCCATTCCACAGACTCGAAACCCATAAAACCCAAGCATGATGTGACACATTACACATTTTGTTTAAAATTGAGTTCATCACCCAACAATACCGGTTTCCATCACCCACAGACTTAGACCCTATGACTTCAAAATGGCCTTTACAAGATCTTGGCCAAGCATCAAAACCAACACACCACGAGTGGATACAAAAAACCCTGTTCTCCTGAATAAAACATTAGGGCTGTGATACAAGAACCATACCAAACTATTATGACAAACCTTACTGCACCAATGCCTCAGAGCTATTGAAAAGAACATACGTTACGATTATAGAGACCAAATGAGGAAAATAGACCGCGTCGAAAGCAAGCCGTTGCCTGACCATTGCATCGAGTATGTAAAAGGAAATTGAAACAAAGACATGAAATCTGAGATCCCAACAAAAGAGAGAATAAAACATCTGTGGACAAGTTCAGAGGGTAGACCCGAATCTGCCATAGCCGACTTATAGTAAGACATAAGATAAGTTCTGGCCTCCCCCAGGAATATTACCAGGGAAATCAGACTTTGGCTCTTTAGTCATGGATGAGGGAGGAAATTGGAAACCGAAGCAGGAAGTCAGAAAATTGATTTTGGCCTCAATTAGTTCCACTTTAGCATCAATTCGTTGGACCGAAGCCGATATAGACACCTTCTATGGATCTAGAGGTGCACCATCCGGAGTCTCAGAGGGACAACCCCATATAGCCCGACCAACCAAGTTTTTCATAACCCAAAACAAGGTTACCGTTTTATCGTATAAATTGGCTCGGCCCACTGTATGACCGGGGTCCATAATCCATTCTTCAACATTTTTGCTTTCCTCTTTCAATTTCTGATTGTCGAGTTCTTGCCACAAACTTTTCTCAGTAGCACTGATATGGTTTTGAATATCTTGCAGAAGTTCCAACTCAAACATACGGGACTTCCACAGAGCTTTTTGTTGAACTCGGGAAGCCGGTTCCTGGAGATCGGGCTGAGACGCCAGCCTCTTACATTTACCTTTATCCCCAACCATAATGAACCAGGTGATATCCTCTGGCACTCTTAGGAAATTTAGACAGAACACAAGAGATAAAACATACCACGTCCCACTGATGTTTAACTCGCCACCCTGCATTGCGATATATAGCCACAACCTGGGCTTCGTCATGATGGTGCCATCTCGTTGAACTCGGGAAGCCGGTTCCTGGAGATCGGGCTGAGATGCCAGCCTCTTGCATTTACGTTTATCCCCAACCATAATGAACCAGGTGATATCCTTCGGCACTCTTAGGAAATTTAGACAGAACACGAGATAAAACATACCACGTCCCACTGATGTTTAACTCGCCACCCTGTATTGTGATATATAGCCACAACTTGGGCTTCGTCATGATGGTGCCATCTTTTAAGTTGATTGTAAACATCCCATCCTTTGATCTCGAATCAATTTTCCATTAACACGCAGCACCTTGCCTTCCTCAGTTATAATGAACAGACGCACTTTCCACTGTTAGACGGACGAAAACATATGCACAGGCCATTGCATATTAATACACCTCCTGGTCATAATGCTAAATCAAGGATTGCCCCCAGGAGGAGCCACGTGCTGGAAAGATTTCATGCTAGCGATGTAGCTGTTCCTACCCTCCATTTGGACATAAGTACCCTTAGTTTGGATTAAATCCTTACACTGGGCTTGAGTCTTCAAGTTGAGAATCATATCCCAGTCCTTAGCATTAACCGTCTGACATATTTCAACCCCCAAGTTAGCCAGGATGTCCGCCACCTGATTACCTTTTCGTCGAACATGAGAGAAACGGATCGCAACACCATTAATGAGCATAGAACGGAGGGAATCTAGACAGCTCTCCAGACGCCAATAGGACGACACCTTAGCGCTTCGGGAACTGTTTTGAAGTTTGGTAGCTAGGAGAATGATCATCTGTGAATCGCCTTCTACTATGATTGGTATTCGGAAGTTTGCTGAAACCCAGCCAAGCCCATGTAGAAAACACTCAATCTCTGTTGCGTTATAGGTATCATTTCCCAGGAAGCCATAATCGAGACCCATCATTTCACCACTCGGATTGCGCACAATAAAGTCTTACCCTGCCTTACCAGGGTTTCCCTTGGAATCTCCATCAAAAGTAAGCTTTAGAAAACCCAATGGCAGAGGAATCCAATGGTTTGGGCTTTGAGTAGTCGGCATGCATTTGTGTTTTGTTAATAAAACCATCTCATGGTTTGTTAGGCCCTAGTTCGCCAATATTTGCCTTTCATTACCCGATAGTTCCTTGTCCTTCTCCGACCAATTACCCAGACGAATGGTCTCCTTTATTTTAGCCGCCATGCAAATCCCAAACGATGGAAGGTGGTAAAAACTTGGCACGAAAAATTCGGACATTTCTCTTAGTCCAGATTGCCCAGAGCAGGAAATCGGGAAATATTTCCCATTGACGGTTCAAGATGTTATTAAGGAAAGGTTTTTTGGGCCAAAGGATCAGTGTTCCTGCTAGGTTTTGACATAGTCTAGCAGAACGACGAAAAGACATTGCTCCTCGATCCCAGAGAACAGACGAGAACTTACAGGCGTCCAAAAGATGCGACATTGTTTCCTTTGCCTCCTTACATAATGGACATTGGTAAGGGCCATACATCCCACGTTTCTGTAAATTTTCCCTTGTTAAGATTCCTATGCATTACTAGCCAACTAAATGTTGAGATTTTAGGCCAGAGCTTCCTACCCCAGAGGTTGCTCCAAGATTTATCATCTGAGTTCATATTATTATTGATTAACATGTTGTAGGCCTCTTTAAGGGAAAAAACCCCTTTTGGGCTATATCCCTAGCGAAATTTATCATGACCCTCCTGCCTTTTGATGCTTCTCGAGAGAAGCTCCTCCTCGATCCTAATAACTTCCGCCTTCAGACCCAACCTATCCAGAAATGGGCGAGAGACCCAAGAGCGATAAGAGTAACCAGGGTCCTGATTCCCCCATAAGTCTGCAACTTTTAAAATTCCTCTGATTCTACATTTAGCCTGAATCTTAGGGAAAAGATCCAATCTTTCCAACGGGGAAGTTGTTGCCAAGTGTCCTCTCAGATCTGCGTCGTTTGACTATCTCAGATCTCCCAGAAACAATGCTGTTGAACCAAGCTTCGGCCCAGCCCAGGCCGTTTTCCAAATATGAGAACCTGGTTTCTCTTCTGAAAAACTGATTAGTTCCCGAATATCTCAGTTGGATGCATATTTATCAAGCCACAGTTTAGCCCATGGCTCATGGGAATGGGTTAGCCATCTCCACCATAGTTTAGCTCCCACAATTAAGCTGGCAATTTCTAGATCACGCAACCCCAACCCTCCCTGCGATTTAGGTTTACAAACAGTTTACCATTTTACCAGAGCCCATTTGTGGGAGTCACGAGATCCACTCCAGAGGGATTTCCTCTGAATATTACGCAGTTCTCGAAGAACAGACTTAGGAGCCATCATTGTAGACAACATGAACGTTGGCATAGATTGGAGTGCTAATTTGACTAAAACCAAACGTCCCGACAGATTCAAGGGTCTCAGAGTCCAATTACCCAATCGATTCTTGATTTTATCCAGTAATTCATTCCAAGAGTCTTTTTTTGAAGTAGAATTAATTAGGGGAGTTCCCAAAAATTTGGAAGGAAGAGAGTCCTCTGAAAAACCTAAAATACAGGTAATATTACGTTGAGTAATTCTAGAAGTGTTAAAGAAAAATATCTGCGACTTTTGGGGATTGAATTTAATCCAGAGGCTTGGTCAAATTGATGTAGACAAGTTTTAAAACTCCCTGCTTTCTGATTGACGGGTAGCCCAACAACATTGTATCGTCGACAAACTGATGATGAGAGTGACTGGCCCCTTCATTAGAGCCTCAGAGACCTCTGAACGAATTGTCTTCCCAAAGAGACAAAATAGATCTTCCTAAACCTTTGGCCATGAGAATAAACAGAAAGGGAGACAGTGGATCTCCTTGACGAATTCGACGAGAAGGTTTTATGATCCTCGACGCAACCCCGTTTATCAGAATGGAGAAGAAAGTCGAGAAAACAAGCTGCATAATCCAGTTGACCCAATTTTGGCTAAACCCAAATGCTTCCAACATTTTCCTTATGAATTGCCAGTTTAGTTTATCATAAGCTTTAGCAATATCTAGCTGAACCAACATACCTGACAATTTCCTGCTCTTGATGGAATGTAATATTTCATGAATCAGAATAATCCCATCCGATATCTGCCTTCTTCCACAGAGCCAGACTGTTCCAGGGAAATCAAAAAAGGTAAAATAGGTTTCAATCGATTAGCAATGACCTTAGTAATGATTTTGTAAATAACATTCCGGAGACTTATCGGTCGGAATTTGTCAGGAGAGTCAATACCCTCACATTTAGGAATCAAGGTCGGAAAGGTAGCATTCAAAGCAGGAAGGATGCAGCCATAAATCCTAGATTGCTCCCCTATTTGCCAAACATCCATCTTTACCATCTCCCAGAAATGATGGAAGAAATTAACAGTAAAACCATCAGGACCAGGTGATGTTCCTTCCTTCATCTGAAATTCAACATCCTGGACCTCTTGATGAGTAATAGTTTTCATTAATAGCTGGTTCTGTTCCTTCGAGACCAGGGTAGGAATCGTTCGGGTGATAACTTCAATTTCCTCCAAACGATTTCGTCTGGGATCCATTAGAATATCAGAAAAGTGAGCATTTAGGATGTCCTCAATTTCTTCTCGAGCCCCCATTTTCACTCCTGCAACATTTTTGATCGAATAGATTTTGTTGTGAAATCTATTCTGGATTACAGAGTTGTGAAAAAATTTGGTATTCTTTTTGCCTTCTAGCAACCATTTAATTCGAGACTTTTGCTACCACAGGAGTTCCTCCAGTTTCTCTCGTTTCTCGAGCTGAGCTTCCACCAACTTTTCTTCCTCGATTAAGGCCTGAGAGTAGCCTTCATTAATCCCTTTAGTTTGAATCTCATGAAGACGGATTTTCAGGAGCCTTTTTTCACGAAAAATGTTCCCGAACTCTTCCTTGTTCCATTTCTTGATTTTAGACTTTAGAGCCTTCAGATTTTGTTGGAAGGACAACATATTAAGTGTCTGGTCTAGGCGCATTTCAGCCCACCACGATTTGATCTTTCCCTCAAAATCTAGATTAGCCAACCAGAATTTCTCAAAGCGAAAAGGTTTTTTAAATTGAGACCATAATCCACTCCACTTGAGTTCAATCGGCCAGTGGTCGGATCCCCTTCCCGAGAGAGTAGCACAATGAATTTCATTGCCCAGCTCAATGATAGATTTCGAGACTAAGAACCGATCAATTCTGGAGGCAATATGGCGATCCCCTGTTCTTTTGTTGTTCCAGGTAAACCATCCCTGCCCCGGAGTAATATCTACAAGGCCCAAATCATCAATGGTATCCTTAAAAAGGTTGCATTCCTCCTCTAAACAACGACGCCCAACTTTTTTTTCCTCTAAGGAGGTGATGAGATTAAAATCTCCTCCAAGTACCCAGCGCACAGAAGGCTGGCAAGCCCTCAGGTTTATCAAAGATTTAAGGAAACTATGCTTATCCCCATCTTTTTGAGGTCCATAGACAGTCGTAATTAACCCAGAGATGGGAAAACCAACCACCTTGAAGCTAGCTGAAAGAGAGTTACGAGTTCCTTGAAAATCAGTAAGAGAGACCTGAAAAGGATCCCATAGAATACATAAACCTCTAGAAAAACCTCTTGAATCAATACCCATACTTTCACATCTCGGTCATATTTTACCTTGACGATCTTGAATGTAAGTAGCCAAACATTTGGTTTCTTGTAAGAAGATGATTGCTGGATTAGTCATCTTAATCTTTTGACGCAAAATTTTCATTTTTCTCAGGCTGTTAATGCCTCGAGTATTCCAGGATAGGAGTTTCATCAAGGCGATTTTCTACAGACCAAGAGCAGCTTTGATAGTCGGGTATTGGCTTGATTCAACCAACCTCCTCCCAACATCTCCCACCCTCTGTTTATTAGATTCACGGCCTGGTTTTCGACCACACTCTTCTGCTATTCTTTTAGTTTCTTTAAAAGATCTTGAGCTAATACCTAGAGAGTTTGAGGTTTTAGCTTTCAGAATGGATTCTTTAAGAAGACTAACCTGTTCTTGGGGAATATAGCTTTTATCTTTCTTAGAACAAGCTTTTTCAATCCCTTCAAGATCCAGCTCATCGATATCCATATCTTCAATTTCGTCCAACGCTTCCTCTTGCTGGAGAATATCCATGTCCTCAACATCCTTTCCTGAATTATTCAAAATGCTCACTGCAGCAAGCTCATTCATCTGTTCTTCCGCTAAGGACCGCTTCACAGTCGATTTCCCAAACGAACTGGAAGGGAGACCCTTCTGGAAACTTTGGACCGGTGAATCTTCCTTGTGGTTGCCCAGAAGCTCGAAGGAATTAGAGTTATTCATTTTCTTGAAACTCTCTTGATGATCTTGTTTCTTGTTTCCTCTTTTATGAGGCACAACTTTGATAAAACCTGAATCTGTTGGGTCGGTGTCCTTCCCAGACTTCATTTGGGATGATTCAGAGGGCATTCCCCAAATAAATGACCATATTCATGGCAGCGACGGCATTGGAAAGGGACTTGTTCATAGTCTAGATTTTGAACCCAATCTTCATCTGCCCAAATCATCGTGATGGCTTCCGCCAAAGCCTGAGAGAGATCCATATAGATACAGATATGGGAATAAGCAGTGTAGCGCTAGGTCTTTGTTTGTTCAGAGATTTTGATAAAAGTTCCTAAACAATTCCCCAATTCTTCCAGGATTTCAACATCCCAATATTCTTGTGGGAGAGAGTACAACCTGATCCATACTGGTGCTATTCTCATGTCCTCCTTTTCTGGGCTAAATTTTTCCTTCCATGGTCGTAAAAAGAGGCCCATAGAGTAGTAAAAATACGGTCCACCATCTATGATTCGGTTCCTATCCTCTAAACTGATGAAAGAGACCGTGAAAAAACCTTTTGATCCCAAATGTAGGTCGAAGTGACCTTTCGGTTTCCAAGAAGAGTTGATCCACCAAATCAATGCTCTCTCAGAGGGTTGCAGACTAATAAATTTTCCAATTAAAGCGTGGTTAGACATATATTAGATCTTGTCCTTGAGAGTTGTCGACTTAACCACCATGGATGGTATCGCTGCAGCTTTTGGTAAGCATTGTCTAGGTTTTCGGTCTTGCCCAAGAGGGCCAAAAAATTCTCAAGATGCCAAACTGATCGGAATTTCTCCAATGTTTAGATCCCCCTCATCAGGGGGACGGGAATTAGACGCCCCCCCCCCCCATCCGAAGCCATTGATTACTCCCCAAAACTCACCCACCTACAGTAATCTCCAAAGACACCACCCTCCTCACTTCTTGGAGCTCATCCTTTCAGTCGATCAATCCATATTTTCATGTTACACCCCTAAGACTATGTGCATTTCCCAAGTTTCTAAGTAAGGTGAGGGTGATGAAATGAATATGATGCTAGGGCAGGGTTTTTGTGAATTAACAATCATAGAAGTTTGACTGAGTGTCAAGTCTACCCCTTAGCTTTCAAGAGCTAGGGGTTAATGATTTTTCTTCCATATGCGTGCTTTTGAAGGGAATAATTTTCTTTTTGAGTTACCCTTTCCTTGCGCCATTTTTTTAATCCCTTTATTTTTTATTTTAGCAAGTCTGTTTCTTTGAATTTGGCTTTAATAAGCTAGGACATAAGGATCATGGCTTTTGCAAGGGGGTATTGTTCACATTTATCATTAGCTCCATTTCCCTTAGAGTACTATGACAATTTTGACTTTTACTTAAGCATTATACATAGGAATAGTATAGTGACCTTAGAACATGACATATGATAATTTAGTGAAAGGGGGACATGATGGAAATGGGTGAAATGGCTAGTGAAATAACATGGGATGAAAAATGGCTAGGTAAAATGATATGAATGATGAAATAAGTATCACACTTACATGAATTCCTAGGGATGCACCTAACTCATAAGGTCATACACTTAATATAAGGAAGAATTCTATGCACACCTTGATGCATCCTTAGATATAAAACAGCAATCTAGGATACATGTGTTGGCATTTAAGTCCAGCACTCCTTGTGAGTTTGGCGACATGGGTTAGCCCCCTTTCGTGGATCATAACTTTGGCGATTGTAGCAGAAGTTAACGCCTGTGGGTTTTGGTCTAACGGCAATTGTGCTCCAACAGCATGAGCCATTATAGAGTAACACCATCGACCCTCTTATGGTCATGTCCACACATAAGAAAGCATTTACCATGAGTCAACTAGAGAGCATATGCCTTAACACTGGTGTCAACTGAATGTCCCCATTGGTCTCTGGCACATATCATGGTGAACTGAACAAGCTGAAGGTGTCTCTAGCAAATGTATGGGCAAACCATAGATCTCATCTGTGGAACTGCTGGATATGATGGGAGACCAAATAGGCAATGATCATCAAGTCACCATTACAGGTCAAGGGGTAACATGGCTATTAATTGCCAGCACAAGTCAGCTAATCAGAAGGGACAGACAAGGACTGGTTCAGAAAGAAAACACATTCACCACTTTTCCCCAAGGTCTTCTCATCTCTAGGTTTTTTCCCAAGTCTCTGTTGGTGGGACTGGGACATAACTGAAACAGGAACCTGCTAAATACATTAATCATATAAACATAAATAAACTTGATATCTCTTTTGAGCTCTGATAATTCAATTTATGTATGGGATTTCCAGTATCATTTCATGTATAGTCCATTTAAATATTTTGCTAGAAGGGAGCTGTCATGAAATTACCAGACGGGAAGGAAAGATTAAACATGGAAAGAAGAGGCAGACTCATCTTGTTTTGTGAATTATGTGGCCTGATTGAATCTAATTGACATGTTTGACCTGTGAACAACTTAAATGCAGGGAGCAGCTAATCGAGCAAAGAGTAACCATACTGATATGTCAACCGCAGACTTGATTCAAAAGAGTGCTTACTGTCGAGTTTCAGGTATTGTGGTTCTTTACATTTCAAATTATACCAAGGAAACTGTGGTTCTCTTTCAAGATACTTGTACATTTCTTTACAGGTCACATTTGTGTAAAAGAAGAAAAATATTGATTGGTTCTTTAAAAATACACACTATATAGAAAGGGATTATTGTGGTAAATTTGGTGGATGCAAATACAATTCTGGATTGGTTCAGATGTGGCTTTGTATATATATTCATCTTTGCATAGCTATAAATGAATGAAAGTTTTCATCTTTTTCTGCTCTCATTTATTCATGGATCCTCCTACTATGGGAAAATCATTCTTACTTTACTTTGGCAAGGAATAAGTAGGGCTTTTTATAGAGGAGCCATTTTTCATAACTACATATCTGTATCAAGTCAACTTAAATTATTGTTGGGCTCCATTTGTTCTCCTAATGATGAGCTCATTTCCATGTCCACTTCAAATTTCGGTATTCCTAGATAGATAATTATAACTGAGAGTTATTACAACTGCCCTTATCTCCTTACTTGCTGGAGTCCAATGCTGTTCATGCAGTGAATGGTTTTAGGCGTCAATCATGTGTTCTGCTGAAGATGGACATGTCTGTGCTAATTATTCTGTTTGTATCCAAGCTTACTATGATAGCTGCTTTTAATTTGCATACCTGAGATGGTTCTTTTGCATTCACGGAAGCCCCATTTTGAAATATTCATAGTTCTATAAATAATAAAGGCTAACTTCCAGCTTATTATCTTGCAATGTGCCATTGAAGAACATTAGGGCTTTTAATTTAGAGGAAAAGTCTCTAGTCACTTGTTATTACAATGCTTTCAACCTACTCAGTTCCAAAAGAGTTTGGAGTTGTGTTTCCCTCACTGCTCAAAAGTATTGGTTTTGCCTTCCCTGAGAAAATTTAGACTGCTTGCTGTCTGCAGGCATATCTTTGAAATGCCCTTCCTAGATGTAACGGATGGATTTTCTATCACTGTAATTTTATCTATTTTTTTGTGTATGTTATTTTAACTCTAATAATTGCTTGTTTATTTGTATTTTTAATCCATAATGAAGAAAAAATGGCACAAGCATAAAACTTTTCTCACATGCATTATGTCAAATTCTTCGAATGTCTAGGGCCTTAATTAAAATTAGTTCATAAACTTTGAAATTAAAACCACAAACTCAAAGACACTTCCAAACCACTGAAGATGAAGCAAACGCATTGTACACAGATGTTTTGGTCAAATGACTAGGCAAAATCCCAACTTGGGGAAAACCCTGAAGAAGAATTTCTCATTAAGAAGAGTACTCAGCAACTTATCATCACAAGAAATTTTTTTCTTCAACCTCACAAAAATTTCGCTAAACTGGAACAGCAGCAAACTACCTTGAAAATTGTGCCAACTAACAGTTGTACGGCTTGCTCACACATGCTGTACTTTCTGCTTTGATTTTTGTGCCACATGTGCCAGAATTAGCTCTGCTGTACGGTCTTTACAGTCAGCATTAAATACTACAACCGCTGCCTTGGGATTTGTGCCCAAACATGCTGCTGTACGTCCTTGTCAGAATGTGTATGGTCACCTTCTTGACTGCCTTGGAAAACATGCTGTTGCTCCTCTTCTTGGAAATCATGCCACTTTCACTAAAGTATCTTTTCCTTCTTCACGTTCTTCTTTTTTGTCTCTGATGGTGAGTGTGTCCTTCATAGTGGAAAAAATCGCCGAAAAATCGGTGATGTCCCGAAAAATCGTGATTTTTCAAAAAATTGGACATCGGCAAAAATCAGAAAAAATCGGGAAAAATCGGTAAGCAAATTTTGATCCTATTTAAGTACAAAATTTGCATTTTTTAATGCTTGCCGCAGTTTGCCGGTTTTTGCCGATTTTTTCGCCGATGTTACCGAGAAGATGTTTTTTGGACCTTTGTCGATTTTTTCGACTATGGTGTCTTTCAATGTCCTTTCACTATCTTATACTTCAATTTTGTAACTAACTTCCCTAACTACCCTAATCTAGGGTTGAGATTTAATTAGAAGATCAAGGGTCATCATTACATTCATTTTTAATAGTTAATGAACATTCATTTTTAATAATTGAATTAATTAATTATTAAATACATCACTAAAAATGGCCCACTTTACGAAGTACAAAACAAAAAAACACTTTATTTATATAAAAGTCACTTTTAACATAAATATACAAAGGACAAAGCCATTACAAGTTCTCATCACACTCACACCAAAAATATGAGAAAGGACCTTCGGAGTGTCATTTTCCAACACTCATTTCTAATGAGGAAGGTCCACAACACCATCTAAATCTCCACCTCTGACTCCTAAACCAACTCTTCCTGCTCTGGAATCCCTCTCGGATACAAGTGCTCAACTCCATACTGGAACTCTAAAGCCTGCGACTCGACCCGAGCCTCATCCATCTGCTTGTTGATTTTTGTACCTAGGAAAGTGTTCCCCTAGTGATTTTGCCTAAGTCACTTGAAAAGGGAAAATAACATGACCCTTGCAATTAATGAGTTGAGATGAGTTTTAATTTTCACTTTAGTGATTATAGTGACTTTTTTGAAAAATTAATTTTAAGTTGAGTGAAATTATTTTTTGAGAGAAATAAGGTGCACATTAGTTCTCATCCATTGATCTATAAGACATTGTGGGCCCTTGGATTAGATGACCATTCATCTTCCTCATTAGACACCAAAAAGGCAAGGGAAGGCATGAGAGTCTCATTCTTTTTTTTTTCCATGAGAGTTGGAGAGCCGAGAAGGAGAAAAATTGTAGATTGGGAGAGAGCAGCAGTGGGCACAATTTCCAATGATCGTACAACAACATTAAAGGCATTTTCATACAACACGAAACTCGAAGCATTTTCATAGCACACAAGCAAATCCTATCACAGTTCTCGCTTCCATTGATGTACAAGCACTTCCAGAATTCAACAAGAAAGATATAAAAGCTAGAAGGATTATTCTAGATGCATTTAAAGATCATGTTATCCCACATATCTCTAGCAAAACCGGTGCATATCAGATGTGGGATGCTTTGACCAACTTGTTTCAAAGCTCAAATGAGAACAAAAAAATGGTGTTGAGGGAAAAATTGAAGAGTATCAAGATGGCCAAAGCTGAGGGAGTGAATTCCTACCTTACTAGGATATCTCAGGTGAGAGACGAGCTTCCAGCAGTAGGGGAGGTTGGTTCTGGCTCTGAGCTAGTGCAAACAATTGTGAATGGGGTTGCAAATCCTTGGGTTGTTTTTGTGGAGGCTATAATAGCCAGGGAGAGCTTATCTTCTTGGGACAAACTTTGGGATGACTTCATACAGGAGGAGACACAGAGAGGTCTTGTGCAGGGGAGCTCTTCTACTAGTAGGGAAGATGAGAAGAATGTGGCTTTCACTGCCAAAGGGAAGAAGAAGTTCAAGAAGGGCTTGAAGAAGGGTGGGGCTAAACAGCAAGGTGGACATAAGGACTTGATGTTAGAAAGTGGCAACAAGGAAGGTCATTTATCTTTGGCATTTGTCCTTGTCTGATAGAAGACATAAAATAGGAAGCCAGATTGATCATTGCCTTTATCCAAAGTTTAGACTTCGGAAAAATGCATTATATGATCTATTTTAATTTGACTTAATGGAGGCATTTTTATAAAGTTCAAATGAAATATAATTTAAGTGATGGCTAATCTAATATTGGCCATTGATCTCATTGGAGGATCTCATCCATTGATCCATAGTGAGAGTTAGGGTTTTTGGTTGGCCATTGAGTTAAAAGGATATTGATTTGATGGAGAGGACGCACACACAGAGTTGCTTTGGCATACCCTTTGCCAAAGGGAGATTTTTTGCTCATAGCTTTTCAGCCGGAGAGAGAGAGAAGTTTGCAGAAAATTTTTAGAGATTGAGATTGAAGATCATCTTTCTGGAGATCGATTGGACAACACAGGCAAATCGTAGAAGCTGTGACAGTGACGCAGGGCAGCCGTACAAGTGACGCAGTTACTTGTACAAGCTGACGTAGGGACCATACGCTAACGTAGGGACCGTACATGCTGTCGTAGGGCCGTACACGCTAATGCAAGGGCCATACGATGCTACTGGGGTTTCTCAACAAGTTTCGATTGTACGATTTTGCCAGGTTGACCAAAATCGAATTCTGGATTGTATTGTTCAAAATCTTGTTAATAAAATATCTTCTTAGACTGCTGCATCGGTTTCCCCATTTTGGGTTTTTTCGAGGGTTTCCATACGCAAAAATATTGGTGTCTCTATTGGTGTGATTGTTATTATATGTTTTCTCAGTATTTATTTTCCGTTGCATTATTTGTGAAGAAACTCATTTGTGGTTAACGATAATAAAAAAAAATACTGTGTAACTCAAGATTGAGTTTTAAGGAAATTTACATGGTATAAGAGCTCTTACGAGCATATCAGAGAGAAAACAATAGTATTGGATATATTTGGGGCAGATCTATTGAAGACACAAACCTAGAGTTTCAAATCTAGGGTTTGACTGGTACACTTCATTATGGTTGTACAGTTGAGAGTAAAGGATAGACTCCAAGGGGCTCAGAACTTTCCTACGTGGAAAGAAAGGACCATGAGGATCCTGGATGTCAGTGATGTAGAGAAGCACATTGACTCCAAGAAAGTTGCGCCTGCAGATCCGATAAAGTTGGCTAGGTGGAAAAAGGTGGATTCTAGGGCCATGTTAATTATCTTGGATGGGGTGAAGGATCACATTGTTCCTCTCCTGTCTGGGAAGAAGACCACATTAGAAATGTGGACGACTTTGGATAGCCTTTATCAGAGTAAGAACAAGAACCAGAAGATGGTGCTACAGGAGAGACTACGAAGCACCAAGATGGGTAAGGGTGAAGGTGTGGTGCCTTATCTCACAAGGCTCTCACAGATTAGGTATGACCTTGGAGTAGTGGGCTCCAAGACTGGAGATGAGCAACTAGTTTAGATAGCTCTCAATGGCTTTTCTAAGCCATGGGACGTCTTTGTCAAAGGCGTGGTGGCTAGGGAGAACCTCCTTGATTGGCAGAGATTGTGGGATGACTTTCTGCAGGAAGAGATCCGTATGGGTCAAGGTTTAGGTTCATCCAATAGTTGACATTTACCCCTTAAGCCTACCTTAGGGTATATTTATTATTAATTTCTTTTAATTTTCAGTTGACATTTTATAATTTCAAGTTGACTTATTTTAAGGCATGTAGGCCTGGATATTTTGTAAAAAGTGAGTGTGCGATCATATAAATAGATCTCCACACTTTCATTTTAAAGACAAAACTTATGGGATACACTATGCACTTGTTTTACCCTTGCTAGTGCTCTTTGGATGGATGCACTCCTCTTGAGGAAGTTTTTCTAGGTTAATGCAAGTTTTTTTTGGTAATTCTTTGGTGAAGTTCTCTGCTTTTGGTGATGCTTTAATTTGTTGGATAAACACGAGCACAAAGAGGTTAGGCTTCTCACCTTTTTGTTTGAATGTTGGTGGATGTGCATGCTCAAGTCTTAGTGGTAGCCCTAGTGCTGCACATTTTCCTAGGAAAAGTCGTTACCTTTCATTTTTGTCACCTTAGCAAGCTGAGCCACGTCTCCTTGTGGGAGTGCCCTAGGGTTTCTCCTTAGTTTTTCTAGGCTAGTTGCTTAACCTAGGAACCCTTTCTCACTAGGTGAGCCATACTCCCTAGAAGCTCTAGATTGGGCAGGGTTTTTGCTAGGGTAGGGTTTCTCTTGGTTTTCACACCTTTTCTCTTCTAAAAAAACCTAGTTCTAGGGTCAGTTTAGGATTAGTTTTAGGTTAAATTTAGGTCTACAATTTTATGTTAGAAACCCTAAAAATCAAAAGTTTAATTTTTTTGCACTTTCGAGCCTCCCTAAAATTTTGGCCATCTTCCCTATAAATTCGACCTAGCCATTAAAGCTCTAAAAACCCTAAAACGGAATTCTCGGGAGCCCTAAAAACTTAAAATTTTAAAAAAATTCCTAAAACAACCCTAAAACAGCCCTAAAACCTAGTTTTTCTACTATCCTAACCTACCCTACAACCCAACTTTTCCTAAGCCCTATTCTCCTAAGCCACTCCTTTACCTTGGACCTGCTGCTGTTAGCAGCAGTCCTCCTTTCTAACCTTGCAACTTACTGTTAAACACCTTTATACCCTCGTTGTTGTCCATCGAGCTCTCCTCCATCCCTGGGCTCCTTCGTGACAACCCTAAACCCCTGCATAAGGGCTTCCCATGCTGTGGCAGCCATCCCCTTTTGCTACCTCAGTTCCTCCTCTACCTACATGGTGACACGGAGGGCTAGTAAAGTCGCTGTTTGCACACAGATTACACATACAGCAAGTTACATGCTTTAAACTGGATAAAATCATTTGGTTAACTCCTCGTTACATGCACTATAGTGAATACACATTCTTGCTGCTAGTTAAAGTGATTCCAATAGGAGATGCTGCTAACATTATGGTGCTGCTATAAATACTTTGGGTGATGACTGACATATGCTGCTGTACATTGCCATGTGCACAAATTTAACATACGATTGCTAAGTTGCAACTGCTATTATATTTATACTAAATAATACTACTAGTGCCATGATTTTGTTATTAAATTTCATATGATAATTTAACATTAATGAATGTCATCCAGTGCTGATTCTTTAACTATGACTGAATACATACCACTGTACATGCTGCACACACACACACATAAAAATCAAGTTTTAACCTGAATGGTGTTTTTTTCTTGTGTTAAGCAATGTTCCCCCAAGTTTCCAGGACGAGGGGACACGGGAGCGGGGAAACGCACATTCAGGACGCGTGGAGACCATACCCCCAAATTTAGGGATATTCGGGGGGGACGTCTCTAAAATTATAAAAATAAAATAAAATATCAAAAATAATAATTCATTTGATGTATATTAATGATTGTGCANCGACCTTGCGGGACGCGTCCCCGTGGAACACTGGTGTTAAGGTACTAACTACTGCTGCCATGGTTTGTTGTTACACTCGTATGATAATGCTGCATTAATGATTGCTATATTGCCACTTACACTGCTGTAATTAATACTGATATATATGTGCATTTCTAACATGGTAAACATTTTACTTATATGACACATACTTAAGCTAAGAATGCATTTGACATTTGGATAAAGAGAGCTACTATAATTACATCCATGAATAACTAATAGGTGTTACTGCATATGCTTGTTTGGATTAGTGGGTTCAATACTTGTATTTGCTTGTCATATTATTGTCTTACCTTTGACGAGTGCACTACTGGCTAATATTTGCACATTGCACACAAAGTACATCCTTCTTACTATTTATTTGACTCCATTAGTCACTTATCACTAACAATCCTAGAAAGAAGATATCTTTTGTGTCTTAGTGTCTTTTCAGAGTTGTAATAGGGCTCTCCCCTAGGAGGCTTAGGCTTCCAAAGCAGTTGGGAGAAGTTGACTAAGGTGACAGTGGTCACTTCATCTTCACATGCTTACCAATGGCTTGGACTGCCATTTCAATCGGTAATAGGGCCCAACCATGACCACCATTGCTCGATAACACCCCTCTTGGTCGAAAAAATTGGCTCTCTCTCCTTGGGGTACACCTGAAGGTACGCTAGGTACAGGTGCAACATAACACCAAATAAACATTTAAAAGCATAAAAATATTTGCTAGCTTCAAGTACCGAAAGAGACTTTTTACTAGTTTGACAACTAGGCTTAAAAAATAGATCTAGTTGTAGTAGATTTGGCTTGAAAGACTTAGACCTATTTTAAAACTTCATACTAGATAAAGGATTTAAAATTTAATTCACAGCTTTCTTTAACTATAGCATGAGAATAGTAATCGAAACAATTTTAACTTTATAAAAGAAAGAATGAGAGAAAGAATGCTCCACATTGAAGAAGCTCTAACCCTAGCATGGAAGAGCAAGGGTAAGGCAAAGAAGAAGAAGGGTGGTAAGAAGAACATTGACATGTCCAAAGTCAAATGTTTTTTCTGCTACAAGCCAGGACACTTTGCCTCCTAGTGCCCAGATAGGAAGAAGAAGAACAATACCTAGATGGCAGGTGTTGTAGAGGTGGAGGAGTTCAACAAAAACTTTGACGAGGACTTTTGTTTGATAGCTTGCATGGAAAGCACCACATGCAACAGTATTTGGTACATCGACAGTGGAGCATCTTGTCACATGACAAGACATAAAAGGTACTTCAAGAGCTTGCAAGAGGGTGGAGTAAATCTCCATATTGAGCTGGGTGATGATGCGCGGTATCAGGCGCAGGGAGTTGGTCATGTTTCATTTTAGAGGGAGTCTGGTAAACCCCTCAGTTTCATTGACATATTGTATGTTCCGGGGTTGACCAAAAACCTCATATCCATTTCAACCTTAAAGGACAAGGATTTTCAAGTGAAGTTCCGATATCAGAAGGTGTATATCAGGCCCAAGGGGTTAGATAGGAGTTTGGATCGGGTGATTTGGATCCGGAGCGGGGAGGTGTACAAACTACACTTCGAGTTTGCAAAGGCTCTAGTCAGCAACATTAGCAGTCAAGGTTAGTTGTGGCATAGGACGATGGCACACTTACACCATGGAGCACTGAGGAATTTGAGACAGGCAATTATTGGAGTTCCTCATGTACAGGAGAAGAAGCATAACCATTGCAAGGTTTGTGCATTGGGAAAGAACATCAGGAAGCCTTTCCTACAGAGTGAGCACAAGTCTAAGGGGATCTATGACTTGGTGCATTCGGATGTTTGCGGACCCATGAGTGTCCAATCTTTCAGTGGCTACAGTTATTTCGTGACGTTCATTGATGACTATTCAGGATAACCTGGATCTATTTCCTGAAGGCCAAGTGAGAGGTCTTCGAGCAGTTTCGGGAGTTTAAGACTCTTGTGGAAATTCAAATCGAGAGGAAGATTCGGGTATTGAGGACGGACAACAGGGGTGAGTACACCTCCAATGAGTTCTTGGAGTATTGTTCATTGGAGGGGATTAAGGAGCACACTATTCCTCATACCCCACAACAAAATGGAGTGGTGGAGAGGAAGAACATGACATTGGTTGGAGTAGCCAAGGCCATGCTATTTGATCAGGGATTGCCACTATTCCTATGGGCCGAGGCATACAGGAACGCAGTTTACATTTAGAACAGGTGTCTCCGCATGACTTTGGTGAGGAAGACACCTGAGGAGGTCTTCACAAGCACCAGACCAGATGTGAACCATCTATGCATATTTGGCAGTGTCTGCTATTTTCATGTTCATGTTGACACCAGGAAAAAGTTGGACCCTTTTGGTGAGAAGGGGTTACTTGTTGGTTACAACGAGACTTCTAAGGCATACATGGTATATATTCCGGTTCGCAAGAGGATCATTGTGAGCAGGGATGCCTAGTTTGATGAGGACAGAACCTTACAGAGATCTATGGACTTACCAGCACAGGAGCAACCAACACAGGACTCGGGGGTCAAGTTGGAGGAGCTACAGGTACAGACACGGGATACAGGTTCTAGTATTTAGAGGGAGTCTGGTGGACAGGATCCTTTGGTCATTGACTTGGAGGATGAGCTGCAGCAGGAGGAGAATATCCAGTAGCCACAACAGGTAGACACTAGGTCACGACCTAAGTGGTTTAGGTCCACAGTTTAGGATTATAGGTAGGTGACTCTTCCACAGAGCTCCATGAGGCAAAGCAAACCACTAGATAGACTTAGCTATATGGCATTGATGACAGAGTTGATTAACTTTGAGCCTTCCAGTTTTGAGAAGGCTGCACAACATTATGTGTGGAAAGAGGCTATGGTTGAGGAGTATGACTCCATTATGAAAAACCAGGTCTGGGAGGTGTTGCCGCCTTTCACACACCTTGGGGGGAACGTGGCATAAATCTTCAAGCAACTCGCTGTGTCTCTGGGGGCAAGTCTCGAGTCAAGGCTGTCACCTTTTTCTTGACTCCTCCGTTTAGGCCAACTCCTAACGAAGCCAAGGGGATAGACCCTAAGAGTTGCTAAGGTTGATTGGGATTTAGTGGTGATGGTTTAGATGAGTGAGTTTTTTAGGAGTTTTTTTAAACAACAATTATAGAACAAGAGATTTGTAAGATGGACCGATTACATCATCATAAATAACACAAGAGTTTTAAATGAATCCTTCAACTCATAAATTATACAAATAGAAATAATAAAGACTAGTGTTGAATTAAAATGGAGTCACAAGATTGTATGTGCTGAGAATGCTGAAATAGATGTTTTGCAATTGTCTCTTGGTAAGTTTTAAATTATTGTGAAAAGATGAGTGAATTAAAGTAGGGGGAAGAGAACTCCAAATATACCCGAAAGTATGTGGAGTATGTCCAAAACCCTTACCCGATGCGGCTCCACGCGATGAATATGTGGGTTGGGTCGGAGTCTCTGAGACGTGTCCAACTCTACACCAACAAGAGTGTAGCCTGATGGTGTATCGAGGTCACAACCCTGTTGTTCTCGCTTCTTCTTTTGTGACTTTTCATCGCAACGGATCAAATCGAGGCATTGGATTTTTGCATGGGGAGGTTAATTTAGATGTGAAAACTAATTAAACTAGTCACCCACGTTGCTTTTGATGCAGCCAATTGTTTGAGCGAACTGCAGCGGTGCAGAGCATACACAACGGAGTCTTGTTGATTTTAAGGATTTTAAGATTGTAGTGTGTTTGATTGTTTGTTAAATCTCCAAGAATTTCTTTCAGGCTAAAGCCCTAGTCGAGAGAGCAAGGGGTGTAAATTTTTCAGAAAAGTAAAGAACAATACAAGAAAAAAAAGTAAATGTTTTCTAATTAGTCCTACCACACATCTCTTTCCCCTTTCGGGTAACTCGAGAAGTCGTGGGATTAGTAGTTGTATTACTTTAACAAATAGATGTGAATGATATAAAAAATTGCAACATCTATCAAAGTATACTAGCCTGCACAAAGAAATTAAACTAAAAACAAAGAAATGACAAAAAGGGACTAAGACGCGGATCTCCCCTGGGGGGATGGGGAGTGGGCTTTGAAGAGCCTACTCAAGATATTTTTATTGATCTCGGTTACAAAAATTGATGAGAAATGCTCTTTGGTTCTTGTTATCTGGGATCCAAAGGCTTACAAAATATCGGAAAAGGAACCACAAAAGTAGGGAGAACCCTTGGGAAGCTTCGGATGGCCCAAAAATGGAATTTTGGGTAGCGTTTCCTTCTCATTTTTGGCGTACCTGCTAAAAACCAGCAAGCATATGTTAGTCAAATGTGCCCAAAAACACTTTGGAAGTTTCTTTGGACAATCCACAAAATTTAGTAAAAAAATGCTAAACTACAAAAAAAATGCAAAAATTGAACCAAGGAAAGCAAGTTTTCCTTGGGATCTTGGCTTGTTTTTTGGGCAGCCAATAACAGTAAGCACTTTGATGCTAATTTTAACTTTAGATTGATACAAGAAAATGCATTCTAAACGAGATTTAGATCTACCTTTAAACAAACTTGCTTGGAAATGAACTTTCCTAAACTAGATCTAAGATGCTTATGAAACTTTGAAAATTGAGATCTAGCTTTCTTAAATGCTTATAGATGAGATCTAACATATAATTTTGAATATGATAATTTAGACACTCATACATAAACACAGTAACCAAGGAGATTTTGATTTAAAGAAAAGAGGAAGAGGAGTGAAGCCTGGTTTGTTGCTGGAATGAACAAGCAAGAGGGAGGCCCTTTTGTGGAGTGTCGAGGGACAGTGTCTTGAGTTTATTGGAAAATGAATGGCGTCAATCTTGATCCACACCTCATCCGTTCTTGGGAACCTGCAATTAAATCACAAATCTTGCACTCACCTTGTGAGATCTGGATATATATATGTATGAAAGAATGAAAATATCATGCGAAAAAATCTTATTTAAACATGTAACTTAGATCCTTGAACATACATAATATGGATAAAAAGGAGCAAGTAATCCTACTTGCCAATTTTAAATTCCTATGGATTCAACTGAAACCTTCAAAACTAGTACACAAAGGCAACAGGAAATGAAAAAAAGTAGAAGTCACCACATTTGCAGTATGACGCTGGTAATCCACACACAAAAAGCACTACACAGTATAACCTCCAAAGCTTCTTTATTCTCATAAAATGAATGAATATTACAGTATTACAATAGCCACCAACTCTTCATCCAACTCTAACTAGTCTGGAATCAGAGGGTTGTGCTTTATTTATAGCCAGAGAGGCCTAGAGGGGGTGCATCCATGACTGAGAGAGAGAGTGGAGTTGAGGTAGAGTTGAAATGAGTTAGAGTTGCAGTGGGTTTAATGAGGTAGGCGCCACCTCTCCCACCTAACAACACTAACCCACTGAGCAAGTGCCAAATCACCCACACATGAGAGATAGAGAGAAAGGCACAACCATGATTTAGAGATGTTCACGCCACCTCTCTCACCAACTGGAATAACTTGCCCTCATCACCAGTCTAACTCGCCTTCACTACCGAGAGCCAATGAAATTGATTTGGAGTCAACGGACAAGATTCCACTGATTTAGGAATTTGGGGATTTTCTCCATTATTTAATTAATTAATTTATTTTTTAATTAATATTTTTGATTTTTTGGAGATTTTTGACTGAAGTGATAATTTATCACTTAAAACTTTGGAAAAGTGGGTTTTTGGGTTAAACAGGTGCTCTGAGTTAGAAATGAGTACCCCCATGGCAAAATTTGATCCCTAACCACACTTTTATTACATTTATAAATTTTCCAATTAGACTATTAAAAAATAGCCTATGTTTACGGAAAAAATTATTTTCACCAAAACTTAAAAATAAGCCTAGGGGGACCTAACACATGTCCATATGAATCAATATTAATGCCTAGCATGTTTATATACATTGACACATAGACTCTAATAACCTCCTTAGGCTTAAATACCAATACGACTACCCCAACTTTGGAGGTATGAGTGAAAAACTCAGAAATTATTAGTCGTTTATTCAACAACAAATAATCACCAAGGGAAAAAACACTCTAGGCTAGTTGGATTGATATATAAGTCTAGGAGACCGAGTCTTTTACATACTCTACCATGCTAGAACATTTACAACTTCCCCAAGGGGGTATGAACATGTGGTACAAGAAAATTTTAAAGTTTTTCCCAAAAGAAGCCTGACTGTCTTCTGAACTTTGAAGAATGAACAATGATGTTTGTTCGTCTGATCCGACTCACTTGATACCACCAACTAAGTATGACTTAGTAGGTAACATCTGGCTTTTTTTAGGGACGCGTGCTCTGATTGATCATCAAATCAAAAAGAGGATGTGAGAACTCCGGAATCTCTAGGTCTTGCACAAAAATTAAAGTCCATCAGTAATACATATATAAAAGGAAACCAACTGGGAAACTAAGTTACTGTACAAAGTTAGTATACAATATAATATACAAAAAGAAATACTACTTTACAAAATTTAGAAAAACTAATATACAACAAGGACCTTCAAGGTTAGTAAAAAACTCTATGATACAACATCTACAGTACAACAATATGATACAAGAATAAAATACATGCAAGTATAAGTTTAGGAAAAGGCCTTGATACCATCGATGCCAGTAAAGGCATCAAACTGTCTCGCTCAAAAACATCTTGAGCAGAAAACCATTTACTGGAAGGTTCAATCTTTCCCCTTCCATGTCATTCAGATAGAAGGAATTGGTGCTTGCTATTTCACAAATGATGTAAGGTCCCATCCGTAGGCTATCGAATTTTCCATGCTTTCTCGGTTTGTCCCTTCGTTTGTCCCATAATAAAACTGTATCACCCACTTGAAAATATCCAAATGTAGTAGACTTATCAAAAGTCCTCTTGATTTTTTCTGAATTTCTGATACTCTGGTCAAGGGACTTCCTTTTGTTCTCATCTAACTCAATTAACTGATTAACTTTGTTCTAAATAGCATCTTGATATGAGCTAAAGTTCTGGAGAAACTCATACACTAGAAGCTTTAAATGGATGGGTAAGGTGACATCTAGGCCATAGACAAGCTCGAAAGGACTCTTTTTGGTTGAACTCTTCTTAGTAATCCTATTAACCCATAACACATACTTAATCTTGCTATCCCATGCTTTCTTGTTATCACTATCTGTTTTCTTGATTACAGTGATTAAGTTTTTATTACTTGACTCAGCTAGACCATTTCTTTGAGGATAATAGTTGGATGAATGTGATAAGACAATGCCATATTTGAAACAAAAGGATGACATTTCTGAAGAACTGAAACATAGGCCATTATCCGTGATAATTCTGGTTGGCACTCCGAATCTTGTGATAATCCTATCTTTTAGGAAATCCATGACTACAGTATTGGTTGCCTTCTTGGTGGGTATTGCCTCTACCCACTTGGTGAAATTATTTGTGGCGGTAAGTATCCAAGAATAACCATTGCTTGAATTGTCTTTAAACTTACCGATGAAATCAAGCCCTCACTACTGGAAAGTGGCTTCGACCACTATTGGCTTTAAGGGCAAAGCTTTCATTTTTTGCTTCCCAGTGAATAACTGACACTGAGGGAAAATTCTGACAAACTTATGCACATTTGAAAAAAGGTTTGGCCAATAGTAACCCGCTCTTAGGATTTTATGGGCGGTTATTCTTGTTGCAATGTGTTTACCGTAAAATCCTGCATGGAACTCAACCACGAGTCTTTTAGACTCTGGTTCATCAACACATCTAAGTACTAAGCCGATAGTGTTTCTCCAACCCAAACCATTCTTTGTTAAATAATACTTAGTTGCTTTTAACCTTAATGCTCTTCGTTTATGGCCAAGTAGGTGATCAGGGCATGTAAGATTTTGAAGGAGGAAGACGATGTTTGAATACCAAGGCTGCTGCTCTAATCTCTGAAGCTCGTCTGATACACTTTGTTCTGGATTATTATTTTGACAAATCATTCCTAAGGCTTTCTCATTTCCCTGAGTCAATATCTTTGCAAGCCCCTGTCCCTTAATTAACTTAGTGGGTTTTATTTCTAAGTCATACTCCCGAATCTTTGAAACCCATTTACCCTTGATACCTAGACAATCCTGTTGAGACATGATATCTTTGACAGCTGCATGGGGTACATACCCAATAATTTTTGAGTATTAGACATAAGTTCTGAAGTGCTTAAGGGACTTGCCAAGAGCGTAAGCTTGCTTTTCCATGGTAGTATACTTCAACTCTGAATGTTGCAAAGCTTTGCTCATAAAGGCTATAGGTTGCTCTTGTCCTTCACTATTTTTCTGAAGTAAAACACCAGCAATGGTGTTTTCTGAGGCGAAAGAGAAAAATTGAAACTCTTTGGAACAATTCAGACTGATTAAGACAGGCAATTTAGATATAACATCTTTGATATTTTTGAAAGCATCTTCTTCTTCATTCGTCCACAAATTTAGCATCCTTTTTTAACAATTTTTGTAGGGGTTTCATTAGTTCTGCTAAATTTGGGAGTGTATAGTTAGTAGGCTTCACAGATGTTGACTGGGCAAGATGTGTAGAAGACCGGAAAAACACTTCAGGTTGCTGCTTCAGCATTGGGTCAAGAGTTATCTCTTGGTTCAACAGGAAGCAAAAGTCAGTTGCATTGAGCTCGACAGAGGCTGAGTACATGGAAACCAGTTTGGATGCATGTGAGGGAATGTGGCTGAGAAAGTTGCTTTTAGGGTTATTCGAGTTTGAGCTAGAGGCTACAGTGGTTCGCTGTGACAATCAGAGTGGTATCAGGCTACCTGAAAATCCAATGTTCCATGACCGGAGCAAACACATAGATATTCGGTATCACTTTCTAAGAGATTGTGTACATAAAGGAACCATTTGGTTGGAGTGCATTTAGATAGACGAGCAGGTGGCAGACATTTTCACCAAGGCACTTTGCAAACACAGTTTTTGTGAAGTTCAGAGATAAGTTGGGGTTGCTACCGAATCCCTTCCTCGTTGAGATGGAGTGTTAGAAAGTGGCAACAAAGAAGGTCTTCTATCTTTGGCATGTGTCCTTTCCTGATAGAAGACATAAAACAAGAAGCTAGATTGATAATTGCCTTTATCCAAAGTTTAGACTTAAGAAAAGTGCATTATATGATCTAATTTTAATTTGACTTAATGGAGGCACTTTTATAAAGTTCAAGTGAAATATAATTTAAGTGATGGCTAATCCAATCTTGGCCATTGATCTCACCAGGAGATCTCATCCATTGATCCATAGTGAGAGTTAGGGTTTTTGCTTGGCCATTGAGTTAAAAGGAGATTGATTTGGTGGAGATGACACTCACACAATTGCTTTGGCACACACTTTGCCAGAGGGAGATTTCTTGCTCATAGCTTTTCAGTCGGAGAGTGAGAGAGAGAAGTTTGCAGAAGAATTTCAGAGAGTGAGATTGAAGATCATCTTTTCGGAGATTGGCAGGACAACACAGGCAAATCATAGAGGCCGTGACAATGATGCAGGATAGTTGTACAGGTGATGCAGACAGTCGTACAAGCTGGTGCAGGGACTGTACGCTGATGCAGAGGAGGTCGTATGCTGACGCAGGGTCCGTATGCGCTGACGCAGGGCTGTACACGTTGACGCAGGGCTGAAACATGGGCCGTACGATCCTGCTGCCGTTACTCTGCAAGTTTTGGTTGTACATTTTTGCCAAGTTGGCCAAAATCAAATTTCTAGATTGTATTTTTCAAAATCTTGCTAATAAAATATCTTCTCAGAGTGTTGCATCAGTTTTCCCATCTTGAGTTTTTCCGGGTGTTTCCATACCCAAAAATATTGGTGTCTCTATTGGTGTGATTGTTATTATATGTGATCGTTATTTTCAGACGAGGCAGAAAGGAACGTGTCGTACCTTGAATGAGGGAGGCCGATGCAATCTGAGAGGACTCCATAATCAATTGCAGGAGTACAATATCCATAATACTAGGCACGAGGTAAGTACGAAGGATTGATCTGATCTGATAAAGAGCACACATGAAGCTTGTGCGAGAAAAAGTGATGCCCCTGTGGCAAGGAGAGGGGCGGGCGAAGGGCGACCATGTGGAAGCTGAAGAAATTTCCAAGTGGCCTGCTTAGAGTATAGACCACCTCTACACGTGGACTTTAGACAGATGTTGACCCTAAGCAGGGATTTCCTTCTATCGTTACGAGGGGGATCAATTCTTGAGATTCCTATGGGATCCCCATATAGCTCTGCATCAAGAACCTTTACTATGGTCATGGGATGTGCTCTGGATAGGCCTGTCCGTTAATTCTGAGAATTCCTGTATTGTCCTGGTTGCCAAATTAGCTTGAGCATCAGCCATAGAATTATTCACCCGGAGGATGTGAGAAGAAGAAATTTTATGATAAGCTTGTATCTCTTGTTGAATTCTAAGAAAAATTGCCCTCATTTTCATGTCTCCAGCCAAGGTCTTCAATCTCACATGATTAATCACTATTTTTGAATCCCCCTAGATTATGAGGGAGACTATCCCCCGCCGACGAGCTAATTTTAATCCTTGGAGAAGGGCATACACCTCTGCCTGATTGGTTGTTGCATAGCCAATACTCCAAGAGAACTGAAGTCTGATATTACCTCCTGGGGGGAAAATAACCCCACCCACACCTGCCACCCCGAAAACGGAACCTTTCTTAATAAAAAAGGCCAAACCTTTCTTAATAAAAAAGGCCAATAATAATACCAAACACAAGGCTGAGCAGGAGTACAAAGGGTTGTTGGTGGGAAAGTGGATGGGGTGTTTTCTCATGGTCTTCAATCTCACATGATTAATCACTATTTTTGAATCCCCCTAGATTATATGAGGGAGACTATCCCCCGCTGACTAGCTAATTCTAATCCTTGGAGAAGGGCACACACCTCTGCCTGATTGGTTGTTGCATAGCCAATACTCCAAGAGAACTGAAGTCTGAAATTACCTCCTGGGGAGAAAATAACCCCACCCACACCTGCCACCCTGAAAAGGGACCCTTTCTTAATAAAAAAGGCCAATAATAATACCAAACACAAGGCTGAGCAGGAGCACAAAGGGTTGTTGGTAGGAAAGTGGATGGGGTGTTTGCTCATGGCTGAAAGTAAAATATAAACCCTTGAAAACGTAATGCAAACCCCTAAACACCACTTCGACATTTTCATTTGCAAACTGTGAGAGGTTGAGAGTACTAACAGCAACAGGCATTTGGAGAGAATTAGCGCAGTGACAACAGCATTTCAAGAGTGATAGCACAGTTACAGCGTAACAGCATGCATTGAAGTGTGGATTTGGCATAGCAGCACTCTCTTTTAGCAGGTTTGGAATGTCTTCGAAATATTTCCTTTTCAGTGGATTAAATCTAAATATGAATTTTGTGTGATTGTATCAGACTGTCAGTATGGGTGATGAATCTGACATCTGAAATCTTAAATAGTTTCTGTTGTATGAAAATTGAAGCATAAATTATGAAATTTGAATATGTTTCCCTACATGGAAGGGAAACGCTGGGTGAACTTCAGCAACTGACAAGGAAAAGGATTACTGTTGAAATGTTCCTTTGAGAAATAATCGTTCTCCTGAAGATGGACTCAACTCTGGAGTCTGAAACGCGTCGAGACAAAAACTCCACACAGGTTCCAAAAACTCTCACAATTTCTCTTTATGTTTATGTTTTTTATTATAAGGTGCTGATTCCCCAATACCTAGTTCTGGGACAGTTGCTGCACCTGCACTGGAATCTTCTGTTGATTCCTATCCGTACCTATGCCTGTGTAATCTTGTATAATAACATTCTCATTACGTCCCAAACCAAAATTTACTGGCCTGGACTTGGAAAATATTCAGCAGTGAGAAAATGGTAGGGTTGCTATGTGATTCTTTGGCAGTTGTGGTTTTGATGTTGGCATTTATATCTTCCACGGACAATATTAGAGTTCCTACAGTCATAGGATGGGGAACGTGGATGTCTGCCCCTTGGAAACATACCCAAATATTTGCTAATTTTATGTTAAACTGATGTGGTATTTTTACGTTTTTTCTGAGCAGTCAATTGAGCTTTGTACAGTAAAACGAAATTTTAGCCTATTAGTTTTCACTTTATCATCTGCATCCTGCAATGTCATTGCTAGGTCTCTACTTCAAATGAATCTACCTCATGGAAAAACCTATCTAACTTTTTGGATCAGCCTCAGTATGACATTAGTTGCATATTAGAGGAATTTTAGAATTTAAAATTTGTATTTTAAACCTTATAATCTCCTGATATCTCAGTAGAAATGGTCACATGACAGGAAGAGAGATGGATTTTCTAGAACTTTCAGCCTATGGCAATGTGCACCGAGGGCAAGAATCAGGAGGCTGCAGAATACAGTAGAATTTAGGTTTAATTATATGCAGAAGTTCTTTCATCTGGATAATTTGCGTTTTATTGCAAGCTACCCTGTTCTGGATACCAAGAAAGAGGGAATACCAGACAATATACATACATCTCTATTTGATGTCAGGTCAAAGACTTGCTTTACCTATTGCTTTACATTTTGGAGAGGCAAAACTCTTATAAATCATTATTATCTAATACATGGAAGTCCATCCTTATCTCTAACACGTCTAGTTCATAAGAGAGCTCAGATTGATTGGACACCTTGATTAATCCCATATTCTTTAATTTAAGTAACAACTGTTTTATTGTTCTCATGAACGTCATCACACTATACTTGATTTATATTTATTTAATTTTGTTTCGGTTCCCTACTTATCAGGGAATGCCACATAAATATTAGGCCTAAATGAAGTCCATATGTTAATTTCGGTAATTTTTTAAAGGCTTTGGGAATAATTGTTATAAATGTCGACTCGAGCTATATAATTGTTTTCTCATAGATTGTGTTTATTACCAAAGTCTTCAACTTGAGTCTGTTAGATTTGCTTTGTACTACTACTCTGGTTTGTGTAGATTTATTTGTTGTTTTTATTGTTGATAAGCTAAAGCTGATTTAAAATAATTTCTACTATGTTATTTATTATTAAGTTGGTGCGATGGGAGTACTGTAAATGAGCCGGGGAAGGCCTTCAGAGATGTTTAATTTTTTAGCAATTTACCTGATTTGTTATACCTTGAAAAGGAACATTTTTTCTCCATTAGAAAATGTTGCACTTGTAGAAGACACATTTTTGAAAAATTACTATTCATATTAAAGTTACTACAGCTGCAATGATTCCTTTGTTAGTGGAGATGCCCTTGAAAATTGAGGATGTTGTGGATTTTCAAGACAAGTCAAAATGCTCAGAAGTGTAGTTTTTGCAAATGCCATGTATACTATTAAACTAAAAGAAATTGGATACAAGCATGTCGTTTAAGTGATTATGTAGCGATGCTTGTTGCATGATTGAGAGTAGCTAAGATCAAGCAGGTTTTTGTTTAAAGTTATAGTGTCTAGGATTGCCATAATACAGTTACTGTTAGTGTGTTTTTCGGTGAGTGAAAAATATTTAACCTTAAAGGAAATATCTATAAAATCTGTAAAATTATTATTTTTTGTAATGTCCACAATGCTTTCTCACATAACGCTAATCTCCAGTAATTTCCCCTCCAAATACAATAATTTTTAAATATACACTTAAAACCACACCCGCTGACCTGTAAAAACTGTTTAACATTACAATGATATGCTTTATTCCCTTTGTATGTTTCTCCTTTTTGAAGTCGGACAAAACTTTCGTATTGGCAAAGCTGAGCACTGCGAGAGCTTGGTGCCCGATGTTTGGTTCTGTCTAACCAATAGGTTTAATGGAGCATGAGCTCTTTCTCGAGAGAGTCTGTCGCATGTGTTAGCTCTAGACAGAGCGTTACTCTAAATGTTTGGGCATTGAGAAACCCATCATTTACTAGAAGCTTTCTCAAAAATTAATTTTTAGTCCCCGCCAAAGCATACTTTTTGTTCAAAAGTAAAAAAAGCATTGACTATCTATTTGAACGAAAAAGCATTGACCAGCTATTTTTAGTTCAGTAGTTTTTGAAAAGTTTGTCAATATATTAAAAAATAAAATGTTAAATAATATATTTAAAAAATTAAAAATATTTTTAATAATAATCAAAATCCAATATTCTAAAATTTTGATTGGTGGAAGACAGTTATGATGGAACATAAATCCCTTTATGACCAGGGTGTCAACTGTCAAAACTAAAAGAAAATCAAAATAAAATTATACCATGTTGCCATGTTATCGATCTCCTTTAATGCACTCTATGGGTTTCAACTATTGACATGGTAGTATGAGCTCAGGATGGTGTTGGCATGGTTGATCGTCATTCTCGTAAATCAAACCTATGAAGATCATCCCCTCCGAGTGATTCAACTGAAGGTGTTGATGGATTTGAGTGAATGCTTGAGAAGAAACAAGATATGCTATATTTAGGAAGGAATGCAAATTCTCCATCAGACTTGGAAGGTAGAGTATTTGCAATCAATGTTTTTGGACCTTCCCTTAGTAGGAATGGTATCATTTAGTTTCATCAAATTGTATGTTTTGAAACTCATCAATTGTTTTCCAAGCAGATCTTTGAAGGAAGAGGACTCACACTCATAAGAGTGGTTGGATCAAATTTGTGAGTAATGTGAGAGTGGCTTGCACGAGGAAATGATGCTCCTCTCTGATCGGTTCGACAAGGTATGACATATACGTTGTCTTTTGTCTTCGTTCTGAACTTCTCCGGTGGTGCTTTCGACAATTACCAATACAACCCAAATCGACTGGCTTGCAATGCAACAACCACACTTGCTTCTACCTTCGTGGGCATTCACAATAGATTCTTATCCACCTTTTGTTATTTGCTAAATCTTGATGGGTATCGAAAAATTGAGTGTTACCAGTTAGTAACAAAGGCCCGCAATTCATGTCATTAGAACGAAGATGGATTTGTGCTTTTCAACACTCCAAAGAGATTATTGTTTCTATATTCTTTCGAACTATTGAGAGGGTCTTTAGACACTCGATTGAGAAATTGAGTGGTCTTTTTGTTTTTGGTAATCTCACATGCAATAAACAAGCTCATGGAATGTTTTACCTACACAGAGCGACCCTTGAAGAAAGTGGGTAGGATTTGAACCTATGACTTGAAGCCGATTGCTTTTCCATTAAGCTATTGAGGAAGAATAGAGGGTTAGGTCTCATATACGTAAAATACTTTTGTTATTGATTGTTGGGCATGCAAACAGATGATGAGACTACATGCGAGGACGTCAGCAGTGGCTTTGGTAGGTGGGTTCTTTGGATTCAGGTACAAGATTGTTTTTCTAGAGACTGTGTAGGTAAGCAATCCGATGTTGCATGAATGTACAATATAAGTAGTGGTGAATGAAATTGACAAGAAGAAGATTCGGAAGACTAAATAATATGATTGTAGTCACGTGGAATGCACTTGGCGTTGGGCTTGCTTCCCCAAAAATCGGAGTACCATTGTAGGTATTTTTATTCACAGTTTGTTTGTTTTATATATATATTTTTTACTTAAAATATTTTATAGACAATGAATTGTAACCGAGGAAACAAAAAGTCAGTAGAGCAATAAGAAATTAGGTCATCCTTTGAACGTCTCCTAGGTTTCATAGGATTTTGAATATATTTTAATTTTGAGCCAGGGAAGGTTGGGGTTCAATTGCAACTTTGTTCTTATTAGGCATCCATGTTCTCGCCATGCTTTGGGAGGTTTGCATGGGTTGTTGAAAGGACCGAAGGATTGGAATACCTTAACACAATGGTGAATCCATCTAATAGCTTTTTGGAAAATTGAAATGATGAATTCGATACCAATTTTCCAATATAACTTGGTTCAATGGTGAGGTTGATAGAGTATTAAGCCACCCGCTAGGGTTGCATTCTTGTTGTGGCATCTTGGTGAAATCGTCTTCTAGTTGGATGATTATGCTCTTTTATGCCTTGTAGGTCTTCAAGAGTTCTTTTGCAATATGAAAAGAAGGCCAATGTTGGCAAGAGAAAGTCTTCTAATACTTGGTCACAGTTGATTCCCCAATATCACACTTGCAAAGCATGTGCATATTCGAGATCTTCTCAATTGCAAAGCATATAAATCACCATCTCCAAAAACTCCATCACATCTTAACACAAAATTCTCACCTTTTTTTCATTAGGCTACTCCAAATCCATTTAAAATCGTTTCTCATAGGATGTCCATGAGAGCAAAACCACACCCATTGTCTTTTGAGTTGCAAGAGTAGATTTATTCACATACAAATGGATGTATCCTAAGTTCATACACTGCCTAAACTTAACATATGGAGACCAACAATGTTTTTAGACTCAAGGACAAAACATGCATGCTTGGATGAGTTTGATAGGCTAAAAAAGAGGTACAACAAAGTTGCAAACTATAAAAGCATTATTTCATAAAATAGAAAATTTGTAAATGCCATTTTCTTTTGTGCTGTGTGTGTGAGTATGGTATTGCCATGTCTACAGTGTTACTTGTTTGGGATGATATGTTAGCTTCTTTGACAATGAATCTAAGAGATCAATTAAATCTCAATAAATGAGCTTCACTACAATGCTTGCCTCTTTGCAATATCCTTGTAGTAAGTTTTTTGGTACTGACAGAAAAGAACAACATAAATCCAAATATGGCGGTTCATCTATTGAACTATAGACAATTCCCTTGGTTTGCTTTCTACTAGTCAATTCATTTGCTAGTTCTTGATGTTACTTGTGTCGAGGATTATGTTGGCACGTGTCTTCTTGCTTTGACTTTAGAGAAATTAGTCAGGGAGTGTTAAAAGTGCATATTGTATCCAATGCCTATGTTTGCTAAATGTAAGACATTAGATCACTTTAAGCCCTCTACATTGGCATCAATTCCCCCATCAATGGCATAATTGAAGACTAGAATAAGGTGTCAATCTCACATCAACTCTCATTGATGATAAGATATATTTGTCTCTTGAGGTTGGAGCCATCTGTTTTTTTGTCTAAACAAGTAGACAAACAAAATTAAGGTCATAACTTACAGGAGGAATGACTTTGAGTGTTTTACTATAAAACGGTTAATTGTGAAAACCATACAATCCACCTTGATTGCGGTCAAGTGGCTAGTTACATGTAGAAGATCAGTTAGGTTGTGAACTACATTAGGGATTTCCTTTTTTCTAGTGTTGATATCTTTTAAGTTAAACCGACAGAAGGTTTTATACATGAGGGTCTTACGTATTTCTACAAAGAAATATGGCCTTGCAAGGTTTTTCACTCGCCCCTCATTTAAGTTAAAAATTCATGTAATGGACATCTCTGCCCCAAGGGTTTAACAAATCTACATTTTGCTTTGAGGGTTTTCCTGTTAAAGGTTTAACTGTTAAAGCCATACATCACAAGACTGTTGCATTCAAGTGGTTACTTACACGTAGAAGATTATATAGGTTATGGATTGCATTAGGGCTCCACTTTCTGTGGTTTTGGTGTTTTTAAATGTTAAATTGGACTCGGGGTTTTTACATGAGGATCTTAAATTTTTCTACAGAGAAATTTGGCCTTGCAATATTCTTCACTCTCCCTCCTTATTTAAGTTAAAAGTCATGTAATGGATGTCTATGCCTTAAGGGTTTAATAGGCCTGGATTTTATTTTGAGTGTTTTATTGTTAAAGGGTTAACTGTTAAATCCATGCATGGCAAGACAGTTGAGGTCAAGTGGTTGGTTACATGTAGAAGATTAGATAAGCTTTGAATTACATTAGGGCTTTCCCTTTTCTCAATTTTGATGCTTTTTAAGTTAAACATGTCTCGAGGCCTTATACTTGAGGGACTTATATATTTAAAATATTTTTCTCAAACACTATTAATGAAGATTTTGGATTGTAGTATGCCAATATAACTTTGAAAACTAAATATACATAAAGAGATATATTTGTATATTTCGATTTAACGCTTTTCATATATGGTAGTAATTACCTAATGTCATTTTATCTCTAGATTAGGGAAATTTTGGTTTTTATGTGTTGGAGTTGATTTGCCTCTCAAAACCATTAACTAGGTCTAGGTTTGGTTTTGTAGTTTCCTATTACCGAGGTACCATTCTTGTACTCTATTTTCTTAATTATAGTTGTTACTATTGCATTGTAAATATCACTCTTGCATTGAAAAAATAATTACACGTTGTAATTAGTTGATCCATGTACTCAAACATTAGATTTTTTTTTTTGTAATTGTGAATTTAAGTGCCACACATCGGTAAGATATTGCACATTTTCACTGATAGAAGAGTTTCTATTTATTGCTTTTTATTTTATTTTTAACTATGTTTTTGCTTCACATTTGGTTTTTAACCCTAAAAAATCTCTTTGTATATAATACAAGATTTTTTCTATTCCTTTTTCTAATTTGGCATTTAATTGTTGAACAAGAGCCACGAGGTGGCAATGTCCTCGACAATAGCAATTGTTTTTTAAGGGAAGGAAATTTGCTTGCAGGAAGATATTATGAGTTGGTATTGTTAAATTGAGAATTATTGTCTTGACAAGTTCTTCATTGAATGTTTTATAAACTCATAATTCTTTTATTTATATATCATTCAATTTAATATGTATCATCGTTAACTATCTTACCTATAAATAGTAAAAAACAAATAATGTAATATGAATAGTAAAAAAAAGGTCATATAAGATATAAATTGTCATGTAATGTATTTGTTTGAACCAAAAGCATACTTTTTATTTATCATGTAAAGCAATTATTTGTTATTTATATTCAAGATAATATTATAAATTTTTAGATTTAAAAATAATACTATAAAAATATATTTCTATTAAATAAAATTATCAATTATTTAGGACTAAATTAATGAGGATTTCTCATTCAATTCTTTTTGAATTTACGACTCTAGTATCGATAAATCATTACATCTCATAGAAAGAGTTGGATCATTGTTTGGGTTATCTAATTATATTAAATTGTAGAACAAGTTGAAGCCATAAATATGTTGGATCCAACTATGAAGTCTCTCAATCTTAATTGAAACTATGTCGACATCATGTAGCTAATAAAATAGAATTGCTACTTGTGGAGCCAATTATGAAGGCTCATATCTACCAATAATACATGTTAAGCAGTTCTATTCCATTTAAATTTAAATAGATCAAAACCATATATTCAAGTTTTATGGGTTCCATGACCATTGGACTATATTTTCAAGCATCTTTATGTTGAATACATAGAGTTAAATATTTATGGGCATGAATGCATTGTGTTGATATGAAGTAGCAAGTAGTATTTGAATGGAATTTGAATTTGAATATATGAAGCCTTTCTTTTTCTATTTCTTAACAAAATTACTATTAATTAGATGATTATAAATTTAAATTATCAACTCATTAAATTCATATTCAAAATGCCACAACTTACAAAGTTTGCTTCCTCTACTCCAATTTCTTTTTCTCCACTGGGCTTTCAGAGTGAAACAAAACAAATTAAATAAAAGACACACTACAATATCTAGATAATCAAATACACAAGCAAAAACCAAAGGAAAATAAGCATTCTTATTAACTCTAACACAGGCTCTAAATTCCGATGCTTACTATGTGGGAGACAAATAAAAATTATGTTTAACGTATGAAAGTCAACAATGTTAGAAACACCACTCCTATAGCCATTTAATGTCAAAGCAATATTTATGAGAATAATTTCTTTTATACATATTTTATAATTATAGAAATTAAAAATCCAAATTTCAAAACACAATTCATGGTATAATATATAAACATTTACACATAATTTAATGTAGTATATATTTTTGTCTTATTTAGGGAGAACTTTCAAGATGTCCGGTTTTAAGTTTATCTATAGACATTCATTAAGGCTTATATTGTATTATTAAAATGTTTATTTGGAATTTATTATTAGTATATTTATGATGAAAATAAACCAGAATTGGGCATAACATAAGTGAATCTTTTCTCATATAATAATATGGTATATTCAATTACTTAAATGAAAAATGAAATTTATATAATTGAGATGTTCATAACATGAAATCTGACTTCAATTATCAATGAGACTCCTAAAAATAACATTAAACTAAATAAATAAAATTGTCTATTAAACTCAAGCAAGTTGGATACTCAAGCAAGTCTGATGCAATTATGGATGAGACTCCAAGAACTATAGTACTAGGAGAAGCATACTTCAAAATGTTTTATAATAATTATATATTAAATGTAGTAT
>LPNX010273849.1:75550-90913 GCA_001517045.1 Pseudotsuga menziesii
ATAGGTCACACTAATTACAATGTACCTTAGGTCACACTAATTAAAATGTACCTTGGGTGAGTCTATTTAGGAGTAAAACACAAGTACTTAGGTCTTAATAGTTCTAAATATAATATCAATATTTAAGTATGAATATTGATACCAAATACAATTTGGTTAAAAAAAAAGTAAAAAAAAATATTTCTTTTTAAATTAAAAAATTATGTTTTTATTAAAATTTTTTAAATAACAATCCTTCCTCACTTTTAATTGACACCTCAATTTCTTTTACAAGTTAAGTCAAGCCAAGTTAAACTCGACAAGAAAGATATGTCAAATGAGATCACCATAGGAGGTATATCTCCTTAATGTAGAATCCTTACCTATAAATAGACTCGAAACATATCACAAACTTTCAATATAACATATTACATAACAACTTACAAATAAAGTTTAATGGCTAAGTATGAAGTTCATGGTTTTATAAAAAAATTATTATTTGTCTCGAGCCTACAGTTGATTAATTGTCTCTATGGTTCATATAGGTTTGTTTAGTTGGTGTTTTATGGATTTTTTCCAATCCTCCGTGAATTCACGGAGGATTGAAAAAAATCGGGCAGCATTTCGGTTTGCCCGGGACACATTTCAAAATTAAACCGGTAGCATAAACCCTACCGGTTGACATAAAAATCGGGCAACATTTCGGCTTGCCCGGGACACATTTCAAAATTAAACTGGTAGCATAAACCCTACCGGTTGGCATAATTTATATATATTCATAACAAATTAACAAAAAAAAGGAATTTAACTACAAATTTTCAAAAATCCGGCAACATTTCTGCTTGCCGGTACACATTTTAAACATGAAAATTATAAAAACATACATTTATTTTAAATTCCATTTAAATTGAAAAACAATTATTTAAATTGTTACCTCTTGGCTCCGACATTGTGATGAGGTTGGGTTGCTTCGGGGTGCCTGGGTTGTTTTGGGGTGCCAATCCTTCCGTCGCCGTTCCGTCGCTGTCTCTCGGTCGAGCATCCGCAGGTAAAAAGTTGAAAAAAAGAGGGCCGCAGACCCCGCGGCCCCTTTTAATAATTTTTTTGACAGAAGCACCTCGGTCGAGGTTTTAAAACCTCGACCGAGGGTTAACAAATACTTCGACCGAGGGCTGAAAAATACCTCGGTCAAGGGCTTGATAAAACCTCGGTCGAGGTATTGAAACCTCGGTCGAGGGCTTGATAAAACCTCGGTCGAGGTACATTTTTTTGTTTTTGCCGAAATCCGCTTGCCAAAAAGTGTTACCCAGGTTCGTGGATTCACCCATTATAATTAGGGTTTTTGGATCATCTCTCCCTTTGGGTTAAAAAAAACCCTCCTTCAAACCCTTTCCTATCATTGTTCTCTTTTGTAGCATAATTTTTCTATAGGGCGTATTCTTCTACAGAGGTTTGCACCATCCTAGTGTAGTGTTTTTACATTGCATTTTTTTCTAAACGACATTGGTACTATTTTCTTTATTTTGTTCTAATCAAGGCAACTTCTTGCATACCTGTTTGTGTCATCCTTGACCATAATGGACTAAAAGTGGATATTTTCCTTCATAAATGGGGCCTACTTATATTTGGGTTGATCAGACAAGGAAGAAATATATTTACATTTTCAGTGAAAATGAGGGATATGTTTCCAAGCCTTATAGGGGTTTCCTTTAATGAATTGAAGAACTTGCAAGAATAACATGTTGTGACATGGATATTTTCAATGATAATGATCAAACAATGTATAGTGCACATGAGGGCATGCACTCTACTTGTGGATTTGATCTATCGTGACAAATCCTTGGACAGAGTATGACATTATCGATTTTGCATTCAGTTTTTTTGGATCAAGTATATTGGTCCACATTTGATATATTGTTTTTATGGTTATTTTTCAATTGAAATGTTAACTGTGATGGAGTTTCCACCTATTATTTGCTAGTATTATTTCCACTATTTCTTATTGAGGATTCTTCTATGAATGATTCTCAACCTAATATAGTGTATCTTTATCTCAAAGTTTGGTGTACCTCCTCTTATTGGTGTACCTTCTATAGAAACATCCTCTACATCGTTTTTAAACTTAAAGACTATTATGGTGCACACTTGTGGATGCATTTTTCCCACTAGAAATCTCGTATTCTTAGATGTGAAGAGAGTATTGACATAGATCCATCTTTGTATTTATCAAGCACTAAGAGGGATGATAAAACAACCAAGATGCAAATTTTTCGGTGCTTGAAAGATCTTGATTTGAGATGGATCTATGTTGGTGGGATTTAGACATACACTCACACCCATATCACATTCACAAATGGTGCCAAACAAAATTGCCTTAGATTCTTCTTCCAATAATTAGACATGATGTATACACAAATTTATGAATGAGTATTATTTTTCCCACATTATATTTTTTACTACTATACTTTTAGTTTTGTAAATATTGTATATTGGATTGACATATGATGTAGTTAGCGTAATAGGAATGCCACAAAGGTTATATGAGACAAATGTTACAATCTCTTAAATAATGGGTTATTGAATGCATCTCGCTCCTCTTAATGCAATTAGCATCCTTGCCACATTTGGTGACAATCTTTATGTTCTAAAAGCTGATGGTTTTGTACCGGATGCTTCTATTTATTGTGACGTGAGCCCTAATTCTTAATGATTGGTTCATGGTGACATTTGTGGGTATATGGCCACTTTTATTCTAATGGCGAAGCCAAGCACTTATTTTTCTTCCTTGATACAAGTTTTACTAACATGTATATTAGGGTCCATCCCACTATTTTTATAGATGATTCTTAGCATATTAAAGTGGATCTTTTTTGAATACCTTTGTGTGAAGCCATCTTCACCAACTTCTGGACTTGTATTGGTGTTAGAGATATGGTGTTGATAGGGAACTATAGTGTCTATTTGGTTCTTATTCATAATTAAGGAGCTATGTAGCTTGTGCTGTAATGTCTTTTCTTTATGCCCCCTGTTTATATTAAGTTGGGATGTTAAATGCACGAGTCTAAGTTTACCTTTTGTGATGGTTGAACTTATATTATGTTGGATATTCATCCCCGGATGCGGGTGCTCATTGATATGCATGTGGATAAGTGGAACTAGGGCAACAACACTTGGTGGACTCATGGCCAAGATGGTAGTGAATGAATGTTTAACGAAGTCTGTACTACAGGGAGAAGTAAAAGAGATGACAGACGTGTTGAGGCGGGTCCAATTCGCTGAGAGTATGACATAGCAATGGGAAATAAGTTCCTCGCATGGGAAATTATTGCTGAAATGGGAAAAGGATCGGACATGCATTTCATTAGTCATCCAGGATGGTGGAACGTCTTGCTAATGGTTATTGCAAATGATGGGAGGCACGATTTAATCCTCACCGTGAGCCTAGATAGGAGCACTGTGAGTTTCTCTTTGGTTCTCTCATTGGTCGGCGAGGTGTTTAATATGGGTTGGAAGGGAGATTATGGTGGTGAGGAGTGCTGGTTTCTGGTGTTGATGGAATCATACAGACAAAAGGTCGGCCTTGAGGCCAAAGGAAAAGAGAAAGTTGGGCTAGGGAAATCTATGAGAGGGCGGTTGAAGGCTGCAAAAGCATATTTGTTGTCCACGGGATCAACCTTTGCTATGGTTCAAGAAGAGATTGAAGATGTGGTGAATGTGTTGTGGAAAGAATTGGAGTTGGCTAAACACATGGCAGAATTTGTGGCTTTGAAATAATGGATTCAAGAACCTGGCACCATGAGGGGTTGAATGGATCTCTATGAACATTGTGTAGCAACTTATTGGGTGATGAAAGGATTGTTAGCAAAGGTTTTGATGGAGTAGGAAGGGAAGACAGTTGGGGACAAGGATCGCTTTCATTTCTTGACCAAAATGTTGATTGGAGACTCATGCATCGCAAAATTGATATCATTGCTAAAAAATGGGCATTTAATTTATGACACGGTTTTCTAGGGAGGGTGGCAGCTTGGTTGTCCTGCCATAGGGTGGTGTGGACTAGGCTCTATAAGCAATTTGATTGTTTTGGTTTTTTATTATGTTGTTGAGTCTGTTATAGATAGTTATGAATGTTTTCATTATAGTTTGTTCTTCTTGTAGCTTTGTTAAGTGGTTTATGAAGGGTCTGGTTATGGTAACTCAGTTTCGTACTATTTTAGCCCTATTTTCCCCTATGTGGAGGTGTGGTTTCTGTTATGGACATCATGGTTATGGGTGATAGATACTCTGGGAGATTGGAAGTATTTTGGAACGATCTAAAAAATTGATATGTAATCTTTTGCTGATAATATAATATAATTATGTCTTACATGCCAAAACAAAAAGTTGTCATAAACTTGCTCCCATTTGTATTTTGGGTATGATCGATGTTTAGTGAGTTGGAGTTTCACAAAAACCCACTCCTATTTTTTTTAGGCTCGGCCCTATATCTAGTCAGATATCCATTAACACACTCTCATTTGTATTTCAACTTTTCTCTTGATAGTATTTTGTTCCATGTATCGAGGAGTGTTAAGCATTGATGTAATAATTTATTATAATTCTATGTTGTGGGAAATGTTGACCTAGTCATCTTGATGTAGGTCCATAATACCTCTCTATGGAAGCTCTCCCACTTGTAAATCATCTTTTGATCTTCTTAATAATTCCTTAGGATATGAGCATCTTTATTTAATTTATTAGTGTTTTCTACCCAAGGGCACATATATATCTATGGCGTTCATTTGTGCTTCGGCATTTTTGTTCTTTCTTTTGTTCACGATTTTACTTCTCTCTAGTGCACTTCTTCATTGTTACTCTCTCACTAGGGTTTTTCTCTATTGGTTGCTTTATCTTCAAGCCTTATGATGCTCTAGCGTCGTTTTTTTTTGTTTCATTCAAGGGTTTGGGTTTGATTTGGTTCTAGTCAACTCCTTTATTATCACTTGTGAATTTCAACAATTGAAGGAATTATAATATAGTTACAACAAACATTACTTTGATTTCCATCATTATAATATAAGTAAATGAGTTATAAAATTGCTACATGCACATAACCAAGTTTATGTGAAGAATTTGTATCAATATATTCTGAAAATAAATTGCTGATTTAAATAATCAATTTCATAAGCAGAAATAAGTTTTTACCACTAAAAGTCACAATTCTCATTCAAATGTAATGACTACAAAACAAACCACAAAATAATGGATCATCAACACGTAGTGTTTCAATCTTGAATGATGTGGCGACTAGTTCAAGTAGCAACCATGTGTAAGGGCACGACTTTGATTGTTCCAATAGTAAAAAAACACGTATGCATTGAGTGAAAATGAAAGTAAACACCAATATTTTGGATGTTGTTGTTGCATGGGACTAAGGTGATGTACACAAATAATAAAAAATAACCTCATCAGATGTAACTAGAGCACACACACAACTTCAATAATCAAGGTAGGGTTAAAACCACTCGACAAGTTACCCTTTAGGGATCAATATCTAGGGATAAGATTAGATATTATAGACCAACCTTAAAAACAACAATATACCCAACATTTGTGTAGTTAGTACGCGTGGAAGTTTCTTTTAATAATCATGTGTTGAGATAGTGAAAACGATTTTCATACATGATGGTTAAGAGTATGCCATTCCTTAGGGATCGAGCAATCTTACTTAGAAATGCATTTGTATTGTGCAACACAAGGGGTGTTACAAACACTCACAAAGAGAAACTCAATGTGGGTGAAATAAAAAAATTGGACAGGGGAATAAAACTACTTAGTGGGACAAACGTCACATTGGTGTGAATCCTACAAAGTCCTAGTTAAGAACTTGGGTAGGGGAAGTGTGGCTTCAAAAGTGGCCAAAGGTGCTAGGTGGGTGAATTGGGTGTCTTAATAATGATTGAAAAATCCCAAACTAAAATTGCTAACAAAAGGAAGGCCCTAGAACATACAAAGTAAGGTTAAAGTGATGTTGGCCCTTAGAATAGTCTAACTGGATCCACTTCACAAAATTGTGGTGTGCATATGAAGGTTCTTAAATTCCACATATATAGGGTTCATTCCAGGGTTTGTGTAATTGGGGGTCAAGTCCAAGTTTTTCCATTACATTTTCTCCATTAAAACAAACAACTCATTTGAAGATGTGAATTGTTGAAATGCCTACTAAACATGTGTGAACTAAGTAACACATACAACATTGGAATGAAAGGGAGAAGGGAAGATACAAGACTTGTACTTGTGATGGGGATTCTTCACATTTTGTTGTGGATGAAGGTTTTGAATCATCTAAGCCTTTATGCACTGTAATATACCTAGGGTACATTACCACTATATAATAAATAAATCTTATGAACTCTTATGTAATATTATTCATTAGGAAATTATCATTAATGTAGTAATAATGATAAGTCATGCATTTTTCAAAGGACATGACTTATTACTTTCTCTATGTGTATTTATATACACATTTATTGTACTCAAGTGATCATTATGAAATACATGAATAATAAATAATATATAATTGAGAAGTTTTATGTATTTGTCCTTGTTTTTGAAGTGCAGTTACCTATTGTGTTGGCTTCAACTACCTATTTTTGGTTTTAAGGCTCATGGCTCAAAAGTGTTGATAGAAATTTGACTCAAAGACCATTTTTCTCATGTACAAAGAGAAGAAGAGTTTAAAAAAATGAAGACGAGGTAGAGAAGAAAGAAAAATAAATTTACTTTGGGTTGGTGGACAAAATCTTTATTTCACAATAAGAAAAAGATAAGAATAAAAAGATTATGGCATGAATTTTCAATGTAAGTAGTAAGAATATAAAAAAATAATTCTTCCAATTTCTTTAATGTGCAAGTGAAAAAGTTTAAATCAAGAAAAATATTATCTATTGGCATATAAATAAAGTCAAAAGCAAGTTATAACTTGAATATGTTATATTTTCAAGTTATAACTTGAATACGTTATATTTTCAAGTTATAACTTGAAAATATTAGTAACTTGAATACGTTATATTTTCAAGTTATAACTTGAAAATATTAGTAACTTGAATACAAGTGAAATTTTGTTGGTGAAAAGTGGAATAGAAGTAAACTAAATAAAAAATTTAAATGTGATATACTTTCCAATTAAAAATGAAGAAATAATTTGTTGCTATACATATATCCATTATGAAGGAACTACCAACACTAAGATAAATAAAGCAATGAAAAAGGAGGAGGCAAATATTGACACCAAAATCACAACCACATTACAAGAATTCACCCAAAAAAATTAAAACACTCTCAGTGTCGAAAGATAAGTTGGAATCCTTAAGAAATGCAAGTAAATAAATAATATCCCAAATTCATTTTCGCGGTCACACCATTTATCTAATAATAAAACGCTGTTCAAAGGTGTTATACACAAAATGAAAATGGAAGTACTAAAATTTGATGGCAAGAATGATCGAGAAGGAACAAGATGGATTGATAATTTTGAACAATATTTTCATATAGACCAGATTCATGATGATGATGAGAAAATTAAGGTGGCATCAATGTACTTGAAAATATCGGATTATGATTGGTTCTTATGGTGGAACTCCAAATCTCAAGGATTTGCAAGATACTGGGACATTTTCCAAAATATTTTTTTCAAAAGATTTCAAGATACAGAGGAGGATGAATGACCTATGTCGATATTTCTCAATCGAAACACTCTGGGATAGTGGAAGAATATTTTAGTGACATGCATGTACTAGCCACCTGCACAAAAAATATATTTGATAAACAACTACTGCAAATTTCCATAACAAAGTTGAAACCAAATATAATGAACAAACTAAAAGTACTAGGTGTCAAAGATGTTGAGTAAGCGTGTCAAAAATCCAAACTCATTGAAAAAAACACGTGTCCTATTGACAACCTTCTTATGTTCCCCCTCACCAAATAACCTCACCATCAGGTACAAGGAAGGATAAGAGTCAATGTTTCAAATGTGATGCTCCCAATTAGAGTCAAGATATAGATGTAAGCACAAAAAAATATATCCATGTGAAAAAAATTATAGTAACAATGATAATGATGAGGAATTTGGGATATATCTTATTTTGATTCAAAAATAAAGAAAGAGGAATCTTGAAACTCGAAGATTACTCCAACAGTCTCTATTGTTGCAATGATGGGAATCAAAGGGTTAAAAGGAAAGAAGTCGGGGAATCTAAAACCTGAAGGCAAAGATGTCAAGACAAACAATGAGGTCCTAACAATGGAAATTAGAGATTTTGAAAACACTAAAGAAGACATTCAACATGAAGTACATATCCTATAGTGCAAACTAGAAGAGCAGGGTAACAAGTCCAAGGAGCTCCAAAAACAACTACAAGCACTAAAGAAAAATAATTGTAAATTACAAGCAAAGATCGAGCGTTGATTTGGAAAGATGTTGCAATTTAATGTGATCTAGAATCACAAGGAAAGGAAGACGACAATAAAATATTAACAAGGTTTTATTAGATAAAGACAAGGAATTTAATCATTTGAAGAGTCATAGCCAGATTTTGCTTACAAAAGTAAAAAAATTAAAATGTAAGGATATATCAATCTAAAAATTAGACAAAGTGACATCAATGGATGAGAGTGAATCTAGAAAGTTTTCAAAATTTGAGAACACGGATAAAGGTACCTCAAAAGAAGTGTCTGCAACTACAAATCATAATGTCATTACTGATAGAGCCTTATCAATGAACGAACATCCAAAAGATGAGTGCAAGAAACAATTAATTGACAAGTCAACCTCTAAAGATTTAATGAATTGACATTCCATTTATCATTAACAAATCCATTGATGCATCAGTTGATACAAAAATATCAAATATCAACATGTCAACTCAAGCATATCATAAAACATCTAAACCAATTTTTAAGAAGGATAAACTTATCATGGTACCATATCGACACCTTAATTAAAAAAAACAACACTGAGAAAACCAATGTCATTGTTGTTCTTACATATCGAAGCAACCAAACATCTATACATCTCAAATTCAACAAGAATGAAGATTGAATCTAGGCTGTTGTCATCAGAGAGATTTATAAAGATTCCATCTAGGTTGGATTGAACTTTTTTTGATGCGACAATATGTTTCAAAGATTCAAAATACATATTGCATCATGTCCTCAACCTAATATAATGGTAAAAATTCACAACTAGATGGATCATTGTATCAAAATAATTGTTTCTTATCTTCGATTCAAGGACAAATCATTTTTAAAAGGAGAAGCCTTGTAATATACCTAGGGTATATTACCACTATGTAATAAATAAATCTTATAAACTCTTTTATAATAATAGTCATAATGCAATTATCATTAATATAATAATAATAATGATAAGTCACATTTTTCCCAAGGACATGACTTATTACCCTTTCTATGTATCTATATAGTAATATGTCTATTGTACTAAAGTAATAATTTTAGAATATATGAATACTAAATAATATATTATAAATCATTGAGAAGTTATATGGATTCCTCCTTGTTATGATGGATGTTGATGGATGTTTAAGTGAAGCAAGCTATTGGGTTGGATTCATGTGCCTTTACTTATTTAGAGCCTTATTATGTCCCCGACAGGGAATATATATGATTCGGTTAGGTAGATCAATCCAACATGGAGATTTTTTTATTTTTTATTTTCAGATGTTTTTACTATAGTTTGGATTAATTTTTAATTTTTGAATTATTTAAATATTCATTTAATTTTGTTGATATTCTTTTTTTGGAAGTGACGTAGGCCTGGGACTTTGTGCCCCAAGACCGGGCGGCGTGATGGCGTAAGCAGTTGCACTGGCATGCATTGGAAAATGGTTTTCATTTCTTTGGGAAGAGAATTCCTTGCCCAAACAAGATCGCCCACAACACACTTCAAGTCACGCGCATGTCAACTGCCATGCAACCATTGAAAAGCAATGGCGAACCATTCTATGCCTAAGTCCGTATATGAGGGAGTGGTACGATGATGAAGTACTTATTATAACCAGCTGTCCTATTTGTCGCACCCAATCTTCATTTTCTATTTCTGTTCCGCTAGCTTCAATGTTTGGCTGCTTGCTTTTTACCTACAGATTTAGAAGGACAAGGAATACTAGTTCCTTGCTTGCTCTTTTCCTGCAAACTAAGAAGATGGAAGGAAGGCTAGTGAGTGAAGAATTCAGTCACTTTGTTTACTGGCATGATGGAAGAAGCCGTCCAGTTCCCGCAGGCAGCTTTAACAGGTGTCCAGTTTGGCCTTGCATCGTCCAGAGAAATTGTAAGTGGATGCATGAAATAGAGAAGAATAATGGGAAATCAGGTTCTTGTTTACTGCAGTTCTGAGGAAAATAATATATTTTGACTGAGTTAAAAGTCATTTTCATGCCAATTCAGTTGGAAACTACCTTTGAAGTTTGAATGTGTATGTATGCTGGTATTCAAGTTAAACAAAATATAACACTTGTTTTACTTTTTTTGTTTTGGGAGTACACTTTTAACCAGTTATTCGCCTTAACGACTCTCTCATCCTTGGTAACGAGCTTATATTTTTCTTGATATGAGCATTGAAGAATCTCAACAAAACCTTAGGTGGGGTTTGGCTGGGGTGGGGTCGTGGGTGGGATGAAGAGGGTTTAATAAACTTGTTTGAGCAATTACGAACTAAATTGTTTTCATGGGAAAATTACCACCCAAAGGCTAAATAATTGACATTATACGGGAAAGGGCTCTTAATTTGTTGAAAGACAGAAACCAGGCATGGTCTAGGGCCATTTCCAGGCTCAAATCCCTACTTCTCAGTGTACCTACTCTTCCTTCTTCTATAGGTTACAAAATTATCTTCTTCTGTATTCATTTAGTTTTCATGTTCAAGCCCACAACTAACAAGGAACATGCTCTAATACCACTGTAATATCTCAAACACTGATATTCTACTGCTTTACTATTATAGGGTTTGCTCGTACACTCAAGTTGGTGCAAGAATACTAAATAAAATGTGCATGCAAGGTGTCATGCCAAATGGCCCTAAAATATAGTTAAAGTGGAGAGAAAGTAGGACAATGTTATTAATAATAAGATGTACACTTACCATTGATAAACACATTGATAGTCCTCCAGAAATATGATGCATGCAAGTGTGTCAGAATATAGTGTTCCTCTCCTAAGATTGACGCCCAACTACACATATGTGCCATCTTCAAAAAGAATGTGAATTTTTTGGAGGAGGAGGTGCCCGATGGTGTTGCAACTTTGTCGAACTATGGGTCTTTACCTGTCAGAGAGATTAGTGGCCCCATGCAGAACTTTTGCCTCCTCTAAGGCAGCTAGTGAATTGAATTGTTCCCTTGGTGCTCACATCCTCTTCCTCATATATTTGTTGATAACGCCTCCAAAGAAGCAAACTAGGTACTAATAATTACTCTATGCAGTGGAGTGATCCTACTGAGAAAGATGAAGTTGACATGCGGAGGAAAAACCAGGCTTTAGGGACCCAACGAATTCTTCTCGGGTTTTCCATCTATTTCCCAGCTGCACACATGAACCTGCAAATAATCTTTTGTGGATGTTGGATCACTGAATACAGATGAGTAAGATTAATGTTGATGATAGACCTAAAAGGCATACCCTGAAAGAGACTAGGGAAGATAGATTTCACTAATGAGCCCTCGTTAGCTGAAGACGTTGTCTCCAACCCCAACTGTTGTTGTTGCTGCACTAGTTGATACTGCTCAAAAACTCCAAATCAACAATAAAAATCATACATGCCTCCTTTGGTACAATAACCCTTCTTAAATAGATTAGCATGTACTTTTAGGGTTTGCATGTCACTTTTAGGGTTTACGCTTCACTTTTGCATGCATGCAATTCTAATTTCATGTTGACTTTAAGCCTAAAGAAATAAGGCTTTCTTTATCATACTGATGACTTTAATACTGAAGGAGTGTCTCGTTCGGTTCTAAGTATCAAATGTCCTCGTGCAATTCCCTCTTATGTAGTACCCGCTCGAACCTATTGGAATTAAGTACGTTAGTGGGTGTTTTGGTGCTTAATTAGAAGAGGACATTACATATTGCCAAATATGGGTAAGTTAATAATCTCTTTTTCTAGTATTGATGAAGAGAATGAAAGGTATTTCTCTTAGTCGTTTCCTAATAGACTTTACCTCATAATGGATTGAAGTATTTAGGTTTTTAATTAAAAACAAATTATTGTCTTGAGAATGATTGGGACTTGGTGGTGGCCAAGGTAGAGGGAAGAATTTGTGTGTGGTGCCACAAATGGATTTAAAGAGGGGGTGGGTTAATATTAGTCAAATCAGTCCTATAGGAAATTCCATTGTACAAAGTTTTTTTAAGCTATATCTTGAAATGTATTCTTAAGAAAATAAGCCAAGATCAGTTTCAAATTTCTTTGGTCAGATGAGAAAAGTGTGGTACTACTTGGGCTACTTAAAGAAAAATTGCAATTCAAAACTCAAAAGACTACGGTGAATGGGATATCAAAATTATTCATTAGTTCCCAAAATATCTAAGTGCCAAATGTGGTTGGATTTTTATTGTAAGTGAGGGTCTTTGGACATGTATTATCTCTAAAAATAAAGTGAGCCTAATAGTGGTGAGGAATTTTGTATCTCAATGCTTCAATTATCTATAAGACGATTATTTTGGCTTTTCCTCCTATTAATAAATGGTTGGTGTGGAGGGTAGGAAAGAGACCAAAGTTAGAGAGAGGTTATGTCTTTGGGTTGGTTGTGATGATAATTTTAATATTTTTAAAATTTTGGGGAAATATTTTTATGAAAAAGGATTCTACATGCGTTAATGGTTGTTTGGGTCTAGCACATGGTTTTGGGCACATGGTTTGTTGTAGCCCATGGTATTGCATGTAAGGAAGTCTTTATAAGGCTTGAGGAGGCTCCATTGTAAAGTGGCTTAGAGGTGAGTAGTGGCTAGCTAGTTTGGCTCGGTTGATTGGTTTTGGCCATGTTAATAAAGATCTTCATTGATGCCCATTTTACCAGCATAAAGTTTTCGAAATAAATATATGTGTATATATGTTGCTTGTATTTTATTGTTTATTTCTTGCATATCATTATATTTAATAACATATTTAATGCTTAGTTAAATCCTAATAATTGATATAAAATGCATATATGGTGTTTAAGTTAGTGGATCTATTGAAAATACGATGGATTTGTCAGATCTGTGCCTAGATCTGCATCTGCATGTTGAAAAATGAACCACCTACAATTCCAAATTGTTGTAAGTTGAGAACACATCGTTTAATGGAAGCCATCGCTCTTGGAAATTGAGAAACTAAACTTCACATAGCAAAGGTAAATACAATAAAAAGGGAGTAAGCTATCTACTCGACCATTTGCACTGGGGCCCACTCAACATCGTCCAGTGATAGCTTACTCCGTTATCTTTCCGCGAGACCAAGACTTACAGGATTTTGCTTCTTCTCCGGTGTTAGCCCAATTGCTTCTATCAACTGTAAACTAAGATCAGAGACAAATATTTATTTTTGCAGTTTTCCTTTGAATATTTCCTTTTGCAGTTTTCCTTTGAGTTTAGAATAAATATTTTCTTCCCTTTCTTGTTTAAACGATATGTTGCCACCAAAACTTTTGACCGGTATAATGAAGGTTAATATAGAGAGTTTATAATAAGTATTTACTCTGAAAACAAAGCATAAAAAGAGGTGAGACAATGTTCCATTAAAAGAGTAATATTAAACTCATTCATCACGCACTCTCTTTTTAACTATTTTAATTTTAAGAAATAGTAAGAGTAAAAGGTAACTCTTTTTAACTATTTTAATTTTAAGAAATAGTAAGAGTGGGGTAAGGAGAAAATTCTTCTTTGATAGCTGTTAGGCAAATTCAATGAGAGTTTAATATTACTATTTTAATGGAACGTTGTCTCACCTCTTTTTATGCTTTGTTTTTAGAGTAAACTTCGTAGATTAACCTTCATTATACCAGTGAAAATTTGATTACAGTAAACCAACATTGCAGTCATTGAGTGATTTGATTATAATAGAGAGCTGGACATGGCAAACCGTTTAAACAAGAAATGCCAAGCAGAGAAAGTATTTATTCCAAATTCAAAGGAATATTGCAAAAAGAAAAATTTGTCCCTGATCTCAGTTGATAAAAGCACTTGGGTTTAACACCGGAGAAAAAGTAGAATCGTTTAAGTTTCAGTCTCACTGAAGGGTAACGGAGTAAGCTATCACTTGACGGCAATGGGTGGGCCCCGGTGCAAATGGTCGATCGGTTAGATAGCTTACTCCAATAAAAAGTCATGCATAACATTAAATATTGTTTAATGTCCTCATTTTCAAGGTATTTTTAAGTGAAGAAGTTTTATGTCCACTTCATGTCCAAAGGATGTGCTTTTTAAGTTTAGGAATTTTTTTTATTCCATTCACGTTATTTTTAAAAAGGTCATTTCTTAAGTTTTGAAATGCTTTGAATCAAAGTGGACGTAAAGTTTAAAGAGAGGATTATTTTCATGGTTTTGATTTGGAATTATATGGTACTGCTATAAAATGGTTGGTTTTATTTATGTATTGAAAGGGAGTGGTGTAACAAGGCAAAAGTAGTTATTGGTTGAAGCAATTTGTTTTAAGTATTGAAGGTTTTGTATTTGAATTTAAATAATGTGTTGTGGGGTGCATGATTGGTGATACTCGACATCTTTATATTTTTTGTTTTCTAATTAAAATTTGATTTTTCTAGGCGTTTGAAGCACAGAATAAGGAGGTATCCCTCTTATGTACAAAGAAGAGATGTTGCATAAGTGTGGAATGAACCACTTGGTAAGTACAAGGGTGGAAGATGTACATGTAGCCTAGCTTGATATGGATTAGAGATGTTGAGTCTTCGATTGCAGGAGAAATTTGAGATGGTTTAATATTGGTTTTGGGACCAAGATTGATGAACCATGTATGTGAAGAGAATTCCTAGAGAATTGGCGGTTACAATGGCAAAGGACCCATGTAATCCGGTAGATGGATTCTTTTCATATGGATATCAATGACAATGTTGGATGTAGGTACATAAGGAGCATGGCAGAAAACAAGCAAGTGGACAAGTAAGAAAGCGAGCATGGGAAGGAGAGAGGATATAGCAATGGATGGTGATGGTGAAGTCCCCATGAAGACACATGAAAAAAAGTTAATGGAGCAATTTGCATGTAAATGGGAATATGTTTGTAAGACCTGGTAAGGCATGCATACCCTTGGTAACTCATCGATAAAGTTGGGAGATAGACCTAGGTGATAGGGGGGTGTATGTGAGATTCTTCGATAAAAATTGCGGGGGGGGGG
>LPNX010273849.1:90981-101875 GCA_001517045.1 Pseudotsuga menziesii
TTTTGTAGCCCATGGTATTGTATATAAGGAAGTCTTTATAAGGCTTGAGGAGGTTTCAATGTAAAGTGGAGGTGAGCGGTGGCTAGCTCGCTTCGCCTAGTTGGTCGGTTTTAGCTAGGTTAATGAAGATCTTCATTGGTGTTGGTTTTTCCCTGCATGGGGTTTTCCAAGGTAAATATATGTGTCTATGTGTATGTTGCTTGTGTATTAATGTTTATTTCTCGCATATTATTATACTTAATGCACAATTAAATCCTAATAGAAGTTAATGCTTCAAATAGGTATATCTCCCTGTCCAAGCATACTAATGTTCATATTAAAGACCTTGAGGATGAATTGCCTTGGTCAAAGAACTCAATTAGGGGGTGTTACACACCTAATCTAGGTTACAAGGTGCTTTAATAGAATGATGTGGTGTAAAATCATGAATGGTGGTTCACTATGTTCTATTTCTTCCAAGGATCCTCTATCTTGCATTAGTCATGCTTCTAAGTTGTTCCAACTAATTGGGGAATTACACGTTCACCCATACAAGGATTCAAATCAATGTTACTTGAGATAATGATGATATCCATTACTGTAGGAAAATTCTACTAAGGGGTGGTAGTCTTCCCAACTTCTTGGTTGATTCATAGCATATATCCTTAGCATATATTTTAAACTCTTGTTGTCCCTCCCTATGTAATTGTTTATCTCAGGATGGTAAGCTATATTGAAACTTATCTTCATATGAAGTTCATGAAACAATCTCTACTAAAACTTAGTGGTAAATTTCAGTCATGGTCAATCAAAATTAGTTTGGCACCATGCAACCTTTCCACTTCTCATATAAATATTTAGGTAATGTTGCATTCTCAATGAGTAGTATTGGCCAAAATGAGTGGCTTATCTTTGTACTATGGTCACCAAAACTATTATAGAGTCATTTCCCCTTGAGGTACTTGGTAATGCTAAAAATATATCCATGTATATCTCTTCCCACTTTGATGATGGAACATTCATGGGATTCAACTTCTCACGTGGATGTTGTTGTTCCACCTTTATATGTTGTCATTCTAGGCATTCAGCCACACAATGTATTGTATATAAATTGATTCCCAACCATTAGTACAATTGATTCATACTTTGGTAGATTGATTTTCTGGGATAAGGTGAATCACATGCTTCATGAAACATTGGCCTTCTCATATCCTTAAGGTATGGCACATAAGTGTGATTCCTCTATAGTGACACCCATCTTCAAATAGATGATAGTCATCGTACTTCTTAATTTATTAATCGATCAAATCCTTCCTCCTTTAAGGTGTTTGGCATAATTCTTGGTACCACTAATTTTCCTTGGGTTGCATCCTAATAACTCTCCTCAAGTCCAACTGAGGTTGGTATAGTGCACCTATATGTCATCTTCAACTCAAGGCATCTACTACCAAATCCTCTTTCACTTTTATATGAAATAATTCATAATAATAGTTGCTCAATAACTCTACCCATCATTGTTTCTCGGGTTTCAAATGTGGCTAATTTTACAAGTATCTTAAACTCTCGTGATCTATCTATAGTTCAAAATTTCTTGCTAATCAAATAATGACATTGTATCTCTAAAGTATTCAATATTTCAAGGGGAACCAAGTCATTAGTTTTGTACTTCTACTCATGTACATTCAATTTTCTGTGTGCATAGATCATTGCTCCCCCTTCCTACCCGAGTACTCCTCCAACGCCTTCTCCATGAGCATTAATGCACACTAGAAGGTCCTTGACAAATCAAGGGGTATTAATACAAGTGTCATCATGATTAATATCTTAAGTTATTGAATCCTTTCCTCCTATAGGGTTCTCTAGATAAATTTAACCCCTTTCTCTAATATCTTTGATAAATGATCTACAATCTTCAAGAAGCATTCCACAAACCTTCAATATTAGCCAACTAATCCTAGAAAAATACATACTTATGCTACTTTTTTTAGGTTTGGACAACTAAATATAGATATATCTTCTTTGGGTCCACCTTTGATCCTTCCTAGAATAAAAAATTCCCCAAATACTATGTCTCCTTCTTGAAGAATTCACAATTACTCAACTTGGTATATAATTGGTGTTCTCACAACCTTTACAATACTAGACTAAAGTGATCCTAATGTTCGACCTCATTCATAGAATAAACCAATATTTCATCAATAAACACAAGCACAAAATTATCTAGATACTACATAATACATCAATCATTAACCTCATGAAGACTACTGAGACTTTTTTTTCAATCCAAATAGGTGATTTTAGGATCTCAAAGTACCCATATCTAGTCTGAAAAAGCAATATTTGTTATGTTGGATGATTTAACTCATATTTGATGACATCCAAATCTTAAATCTATTTGGATAACACCCTTTCGCTTGTGATTTGATCAAGCAAGTCATTGATCCTAGTTCAATGGTACTTTTTATTGATTGTTGTCTTAGTTAGTGTCATATAATCAATGCACATTTGAATGGTCCCATTGTTCTTCTTAGCAAACAATACATGAGCTCCCTATGGAAAGGCACTTGGGTATATAAACCATTGTCTAGCAATTATTTTAGTTGCATATTAAGATCTCCCAACTTGTATTTCCCTAATTTGTATGATGTCTTTGATATTGGAGTGACCCCGGTATCAATTCTATCTTATAATTCACCTATTCATTTGGTGGAAACCATGGAATTCATCCAAATATTCTTTGATTATAGATAGTTGTTATGCATCCATACTCAGTCATTTTGTATCCTTATTGATGTGGGTGAAATATCCTTTACGCCCTTTGTGCACGGTGTGCTTGAATAATTATTTGTATTACTACTACGAGGATCCTTCCCCCTCGTATGCTTATAAGTATTTCATCATCCACACATTCAATTTTTTTTGTGGCAACCTACCTTGGTTAAGTGGATTTGGGCATCCTTTCCCAATAATTATATTGTAGGATCCCAAAGGCTAGTAAATGGAAACAGATATTGCTACAATAAGTGAATTAGTGAGTCCTAAAACAAAAGTGTGCCTCCCCATGACTTTGATAGTTTTTGCAAATTTCACCAAGTAACTAGTCATGATGATGAGAATAGTTTAACTCAACAACCCATTAAGAAACATGGAGGAGGGAAACAAATAAAATTACTCACTAGTTGCTCAAGCTAACAAAAGGATTGTGATCTAAAAAAGATCACATTCTTGATCACAAAATATATAGCCACCTATAACAAAAGCATCTCCATGATAGGCTTGCAACCCGAGCATTATAACAGCTCACACTTAGCCTAACAAACAAGACAATCCACCTCAAGATGACACAAATATAATTCTTTCCTTCCTACAATTTCTCAAGCACCTCCTACACCTAGAGGCAATTCAAATTCCCTTATAGAAACTTAGGTTTGATGTTCTCAAACCACCCATCCTTTCTCATAAAGGTGGACATATGTATTTTCCTAGCTATCATGGTAGAATGCCTTCATGCTATAGGCCAACCAACCCAAATTTCAAACAAATATGTATTTAGTTCAATATCGTGTCTTAACATTCTTATCATACACACAAATGATGGAAGTCAAGGAACCCAAGACCATTAATCTTGCATGGACCTTAAAGGGCCCCTTGATACATCTAATAGCAAGTGTCAATTATTTAATCATGTTATCGATAATGTAATCAAGCATACATCCATCATAAAATATTTGGTTGATGTCATATATGTCAGAGTTTCTTGTGCAATTTTTTATTCCAAATCCCTCCTTGCATTCATTTAACTCACATGCACTTGGGGTTTCCTTAACCTAGAATTGTCTCCCATTAGAGGAAATTTGGGGTCTAAAATGGGCCTTATAAGAAAACGTGCCAAAATAAGTTTTTGTGAGTTGGAATTCAAGAACCAATAGAATTTCAATAAAATAAGTCAACCATAATGGTTGAATTGACATATTTGTCATTTAAAAAAACTACTTTTTTTGTTCGTATTTTCGACATATCTCATTGTGTTTTTACTCAAATTTCGATCGGGAGAGCTCGTTGGATGCGGAATCGAATTTTGCATCCAACGAGATCTCCCGATCGAAATTTGAGTAAAAACACAGAGAGATATGTCGAAAATACGAACACAAAAAGTAGTTTTTTTCTTTCTTCCTCCAAAAGTAATCAATATTATTTTATTATTTTCCTTAGGAGGCCCATTTTAGACCCCAAAATTCCTCTAATGCCTCCATGGCCATTGCACACACCATTATAAAAAGACTCCCATTTATGACTATTCATCATATCCCCATTCCCATAATGTGGGGGTCACTTTTCTTTACCATGCTATCCTGGAATAGTTCTAGCAGTCAGACCTTAACATTAGGATTTGATTGCCCAAAGATATCCCCTTAAGAAACCACAATGAAAACCCTACAAAATTATAAGGAATTACATTTTCAAGCCCAATCATTCATCATTTTTATCCTCATTAGAAACTTGGGGTCCAACACACTCAAGTCCACAATAGCATATAAAAATGAATACTTAAAAAGGTATTTTATTTACTCATGTTTAATATTCACATTTTATTTATTTTGTAGCTTGATTCTAGAACACACCTCAAATTTGTTGACTTCATAGAATAACATGAACTTCCTTCATTGGAATATGTACTAGATCTCATATATATATTTATTTTTCCAAATTCACCCAAGTCTCACACTTAGCATCGTCCCTTATTGGTATGCCATTCAAGTGGGATAGACCATAGTCAAAATGAAACCAACCCCAATGGACAACATAATCGAGTCAACCTCACGAATAAGCAAAGGCCCCGTTATCCAAAATTTACCATTTACTTACTTGGTTTACCCCATACTTTAAATTATCATGGTTGACCCCATACTTTAAATTATCATCTATGTACAATATATTAATAAATCCATATAAACATACAACGATTTGTACAGTTCTCAATCTTTTTTAAGTTCATTGACATTGTCAAAACTACTGGATTCTACCTTTGAATTTCATAACCCCCTTCCATGCATTCTCATGCATTCTCATCTTATTTGCACGATGTAAACTCATGGGGGGAATTCATTGTCATGTCCAGTCTACAATCTTGCATTCCGTTCATTGCATTTACATATTTCATTTCACAACATTTTCCAAACTAACCCATAGTAGGTTTTTAATGAGGTGTTGGTTTCTGGCATCCATGGGCACAATTATCCATTTTACCAATCCTTGTCATATACATATACTTGTTTGAATTCCTCACCACCTCACGTACCCTAAGAAACTTTTCTCACATGAATCAATTTACCTCGCACAAACATTTTAGTGGCTAGCAGTGACCACTTAGGCATCTAGTGATAGGGAAAGATTATGTTTTAAAAAAAAAAGACCCTCTAAAGTAAAATATTGTTTACACAATTTGTTGTTATCCACTCAATCCTAGTAGGGTTTTGATGTACAAAAAATCCTTACCATGCCTAATATTTTTGGCAATGTTTAGTATACTCTCTTATTGAGCCATCAATTAACAATCAAAATGTCCTTGCCCTATCTTGTGATAAAGCTACTTGGCACATCTTTGTGGCTGTCAAGGATTAGATGATAAACGAAATAATTCATATCATAATATCCACAAGTGTGACACATTATAAATATTGTTCCATAAAATGATTTGACAACCATTGTATAGGAGTTAATCAATCACACACATTCACACAATTTGTGAAAGGGACAAACCTCTATGCACATTAGTTATAGAACTCCCATAAGTCACCTACGGTACTCTTATTTAACAATAGTTATGAGGTGGCAATGTCTGACATTGCACTCACAGTTGTTGCTTGTTTGCAATTGCAAAAGATCAATAAAATACTATTGAAGTGAAGTAGTAAGTACGAGGACATTTAAGTTGGTTATGCAAAGCTCAAGGATGGAATAACTTATAAGAGGAAAGGAAATTCGGTGGTTCAATTGCAAATGCTAAAGACAAAAATTAAAACTATCAAAAGTTTAACACATATTGGAATAATAAATCACATATTTTGCTATCACAAAACCAACACTATTTTTTATTTATTTAAACATACTAAGGTGCACATAGGAAAAATGAATCAAGCTTGAAATGTACAAGAAATTGCATTTATAAAGCAATTTCTATTTATTAAATAATAAAAACTATCTAGTACAAATTACATTTACATAAATTTGATATTACAAAATTTCGATATTACAGTTGCATATTTTCATATTAAAAAATTAACTTTATTTAATTTGCTATTTTGATATAAAAAGTTGTTTTTTTCTCACTATGTAAACTTAATATAAACAATATTAAATAGCATTTTAACATATTATACAAGTGCAGGTAATAGAAAAAAACACTATATAATCACAGTTATTATCTAATATGATTATATTAATATATTAAGGATAGTAGACCTAATTACTATTAACATATATTAACTAATTAATCATAAATACTAGAATATATGATATAATTAATAATATTAATTAATATGATTATCTCCTATGTTATAATAATAGGAGATAATGTATGGTTTATAATACATTAAGTAATAAACTAATTATTATAATATAAGTATATATATTATTATCCCCTATATTAACTAGTTATTATACTAATTAATACTATATAAACCATACATTATATATAGTTATGCATACTTACTATAATATACTATATTAGCTTATTAGGTTCTTATTAACGGGTTATTAGCAAGAGAATAATAACTCCTCCACTAAAGAATATTATTATAATGTGGAGCAACGCAACTTGAAAAAAGGATTTAATACATTTTTTATCATGTTTGTATTCAAATTCTGTTACGCACTTCTGAAAAGGTGATTTTCCAAACTGCCTCTTGGCATATATTCATACATGAGCAACCTCTGATCATCTTCAATGCAATATCCAATGAGTTTGACCGTTATTTCCATGGAGAAGTTGACCGAGGAAGTTGACTTCTGCCTGCAAAATCATAAGAAAAATAATCTTTCAGGTTCCTTGAATCTAAATCCATCTTCCCATTACAACACACATCTCAAATTAGATATCCAATTTGATTGAGCAGTAAGTCAATATCACTTTAACTACTCAGCATGCTTTCAAAATTCAATCACAGAATGACACTGCAAAAGCGAGGTGTATTCTACAGCCAGGGTGGGAGTGGGGATGATCCATAAACTCTTTGTGTTCCAGTTTAAATGTGCATTGAATATAGGCAATGCATTGGGTGCAATCAATATGGAAAATATCCCACACACATCTAAACCCAGGTTAAACCCAGGTTTGATATGCACCTCAAGGTTATGAAGCTCATAATAGTTCACACAAATGGCTGACGAATCACATATTGGAATTTGAGATATGCAACCTCGAGGTGCTTCTCACAACCAGGTTTAGATGGGTCCGAGCTAGTGTTCAGTGTTTACTACTCTGCAACCTAAGGCCATATCAAATAATAGCCTTAGGTCATATTCAGCAATCCAACGTGCACAAACAGAGGTACTTCAAATTTGGAGAGACATAAAATTTCAGCACAAAAGCAACACAAAATCAAAACAAAAGCGTGCTTGCTTCATTGCCTTCGACGAGGAATTCATAGCAACTATCAATCTATGCTTACCAACCATTCCTTGTGACCCTATAACCCGTCTGGATTGAGTGTCTTGACAGCAACAGTGAGGCCAATGCCAGGCTTGACAGTAGCAATACCATTCTCTTCTATCCAGCATTTGAAAACATAGCCGAACCCACCTCCACCGAGAACACTCTTTGGCCTGAAGTTCCTGGTGGCATATTTCAGCTCATTGAATGTGAATTTCAATAACTGGGATGATATTCTTAATTGCTCCTCTAGCCTAGGAGTAGTTGGAATGCTCTCTATACTGGCAGTGCTAATTGAAGGACCTGTCTAGGAAGTTGGCAATGGTTTTCCACTATCATTGGGATTTTTGGTTTCAGTTGTGCATCAATGCGTCGTACAAATAAAACTCATCTATTAGTTAGCTTCTAAGGAATTCAAAGCAATTACAATTTTAAGAACAAACCCCTTTAAATGACATAATAATTTATTGGTCTAAACTATCTATGACAAAACTATCCGCAACTTTATATTTTAAAGCATGGATTCCAATTAAGTAAACCTCCCCTGGGCTTTTAACCTTACTCAATTAATAACCATAAGCATCTTATTGTAAAATTAGAACATAATACCAGCTATTGGAAGAAAAAAAACGTATTGTAATCTAAACTATATGTGACAATGGCGTCACCATCCTTCACATTAGTGATGCAACAATCAAGGCTAGTCCTTTTGCAACAACCTAGAAGATGAATATGACGTTAAGAAATTAACTATGATTTTTTTTTATGTCAAAACATATTAAAATTTACTTATTTTTTAATTTTTTTAAATATTAATTAATTTAAAATAAATTTAATAATATCTAAAAAATTTAATTTTTTCTTATGAATTATTACAAAATATTTATAATTTCATATTTAAAAATAATAAAAATTCATCACATATTTTTACATTCGAATGGAAATTTTGACATCAATACCAAGAGAGTAAGTGAGAGATATTTTTTAATGATCTGATTATAATTAGTGTGTTGATTAAGAAAAATTAAAACCTTTTATGCAATAATAAGTTTAGGAAGTGCTAACCTTTGATTCATATTTCATATATCTATAAGTTTACAATGTACTCTGATTCGATCATATATCTATAAGTTTACGATATACTCTGATTCGATTTAGAAAGCAATAGATTTGTGTACACTAAATATTGTCCAATTAAAATGAAAATAAATCAACAATATCTGTTTTCTTAGATAATCCTTTATGTTGATGGATATCAATCCCTCATCAAGAGCGAGCGTTATTTGAATAGTTTTAGATCATTTAAAATTTGATCAAAATTTGGAATCCACAAAACCTTAAATTTATGTATCATTTTGTTATTATTTTACATTGAAAAATTAATACCAAATCTCAATAATGAATCTTTGATATCTAATGACTTTTTGAACATACTCAGAAATCCTGCTCCAAAAACAGATTCCTTGTGGAATTTCGAGTGCTCTGTAAATTTGTACAAAGTTTCATAACAAAACTACCCATCAGTTCAATAGTTCCATACAATATTTATGTAAATTTGCTTAATTTTTACAAACGATTATGGGGAAGATGCTATAGGAATAAGGAACAACCCTGAACGGCCTAAGATAAGAGTAGCTTATTCCCTGGCGAATGAATTCATAGAAATATGAAAATTATTGCTTCGGCTTCAAGTATGTGAGCAATTGAACTACCGCGCATATGGTGGGTCTTCATACATTCTGCTTTCGTATACAAAGCAGGGCCACAGAAAAAATATGCATGGCATCCTCCATATGAATGCTTGTAAGATTAGGATCGATAATCTTCGTAACCCCCTCTTTGGCCGAGTTTTTCATCTGCTTCTCCCACCCTGCGATGTTCATTCCCTCTTCAAAATCAGCGCAAGCAAAACCACTCCGAAGCTGTATACATCGCTCTTCTCATCCACTTTGAGAGTGTGCGCGTACTCTGTTAATTCAATAATTAACTTAAATTGTAGGTTAGATCACTGACAAATTTTTCTCTTTAATCAGTTATACTTCTACACAATTGTTTAGAGTAATTTGGGTGCAAATAGTTCAGAGTTTAACTTACTCTCACATGTTCAATTACAACTTGTTGAACGCCTATTAACAATAAACGGTTAGGCTACTTTGTACTAACATTGGGTAGTGAGGAAAATTTGAGGATATCCAGTTAGAAGATACCAACTCAGACATGGACCCAACAAGTATACACTCTGACAGAGGGAAATGAATAGGAGAAGAGGAAGATAGGTTGGAATTTCGTAGCTTGGTGAATGCATTGAATGACCTAACTAAGGGGAAGAAGGAAGTATTGCATGCAATAAACAAATTGGCTTCGAAGCCAAAACCAGGCCATAGAAGTATACCTCTTTCACCCATAGATAGAGGGTCTACCCATAGTAATGGGAAGCAATCCTACACTAATATGCAAAACACACCCCATATATATAACAAACCTTCCAACTAACCTACTATGCCTCACTTCCTGGAAGATGCAGTAGAAGGACCAGTCATGCCAGTAGAACCTGGTTAACCATTTGGAGCTTACTTATAGGAGTACATGGATTTGGGAGATGAGTTCCATGCAGCAATGTCATTCTCAGACTTATGCAATATGAAAAGTAGGAACCAACCAAGAAATTTTAACAGAGGATTTACCTAGAGTTATGATTCTAAAAAAACCTTGGGAAGATTGACCATGGCTAACTTTGACGAGACTCACGAGGGTTCAATGATAATATGGGTCTAGAAGTTGGATACTTACTTTCAACTCAACCCTATGACAGAGACATATGCCATTAAATTGACTACCTTATATTTGGACGAAGAGGCTCATGAGTGGTGGTACCATGGGCTAGTGACATTGGGTCACAACACCATCAATTCCCACAGTGAATTCACACAGAGGCTCATGGAGCGATTTGACAAAAAGCACCCGGATATACACTTTAGAGAGTTATCTAAAATCAAACAGATAGGTAGTGCCAAGGCCTTCATCTCAGAGTTTCAAAGAATAGTTGTTATGGTAACAGATGTTAGGGTACATAGGGTACTCCCAAAGGAATGAACACCAAGAACAATTGCTTCACACAAATAGATCACAGATCAATACACCAATTTTTGTCACGTGGTTAAAACCCTCGAGAGGGAAACAGTCCACGGCCCCAGCCAAATAGCTACTTGGAGCAATTTATTTTGCAAAAGAAAGAAAGTTACATGAGCTTCTCATAATCGATCA